>JAWDJV010000266.1:0-24414 GCA_033119285.1 Teratosphaeriaceae sp. CCFEE 6253
CCAACCAGCAGTGGCGCCGCATCGACAGTATTGCTTCGAGGACGCGAACCTCGATCACAATCTTTGTATACGGCGAGACCTTCTTGGAGCCGTACACATTGCTTGGCGAAGCCTTGCACTCACTGGAAAGGTGGTCACTGTCGCCGTAGAGGTGGTGGCCAGCCGGCTACGGAGCCAGCGAACACCCCAGTGAGCATGCCTGGAACGCTCTCATGCAGCCAACAGTCGCATCGATCCATCGTACTGCTAGAAAGCGGCACTTCCATCGACGTTTGCATCAGGATATAAACGCCGGGCTTCTCTGCTTGCTAACAGAGAGAGCGGCACTCAGTCAGATCCCGAGGTCGGCTATATCCGCTCGGCGCTGGCACTGAATGTGCGGAGCAGTAACCGCGACGCCAAAATACTGCACATCATGTACGGGATCTCTACAAGAAGTATCCCGGCAGTAGGTCCTCTCTCTTCCTACAGCGTCGAGCCATTGCTCTTGCACTGCTTAAACTTTACACCACCTATTACCCGAACGAGTTCTGCTTTCTGTCTTTCGTTGCCGTCAAGGCGATCATCATCAGTCCGGCAAGATGGGTTCAATATCCGAGTCCCGCGTCGCCATCGTGACAGGCGCCTCAGTATCGCACTTCATACTCTCCACCGCTACCACTCACTAATAACCCAACAGTCCGGCATAGGCGAGGCCCTCACTCGCGAACTGGTCCAACAAGGCTGGTTCGTCGCCATGGCCGACCTCCGCGAGAACACCGCCTTGAGCGCAGAACTTGGCTCTGGAGCGAAATTCTACGAGACCAACGTCGCGAGCTACGAGTCCCAAGCACGCACCTTCCAGTCTGCCTTTGACGCGCACCAACGGATCGACGCTCTGTGCGCCAATGCAGGGATAGGCGATCGCGGCTCCATCTTCATTCTCAGTCACCGGAATAAGGATGAGGTTCCGCCTGCTCCGGATCTGACGTGCACGGATGTAAACTGGAAGGGTGTGTTGTACGGGACGCAGCTCGCCGTGCATTTCATGCGGAGGAACCCGGTCCCGGGGGGTGTGATCGTGGCGACGAGCAGTATCGTTGCGATGCACCCGCACCCGTCGTACGCGGAGTACAATGGGACGAAGGCGGCTGTGCTGAACTTTGTGAGGGGGTCTGCGGGTGTGCTGAAGGGGAAGGACAATGTGCGGATCAACTGTGAGTCCTTCGCAGCATTGAGGCATGTTAAAGAGCATTCACTCACGCTGTCGATCACAGGCGTGATGCCTGGTATAGTAGACACAGCCATCGTCCCGCGGCAGATGATCGCTGCCGTGGATCCTCGCAGGTGCGTTGCCTGCCACCCCAGCCGACCCACCCGCCCCATGGACTCCACTTACTCTCGTCTTGATTAGTATCACACCCATCTCCAACATAGTATCGGCCTATATGCGCCTCATCCAAGACGAGTCCCTCACGGGCCAAGGCATCGAATGCTCGGTCGACAAGCAGCTGTTCTTTCCGGACCCGCCGCTAATGAACGGGAAGCACAGTAAGCGCGCCGCCACGGTCTGGGAGCCGCTGTTCAAGGTGATGCATGGGGAGCACTCGGGGTTGGCGGATGCGATTCCAGGGGAGGATCTTACATCATGACCATGGGCGAGCGCGATGTGATGAGTCTCGTGGGGATAGAGGCCGATGCAGGACTTCGTCTACCACGCTGTAGATGTGCTATGGCGGCTGAATCTGGTCCAGATAATTGCCTAGTCTTGGATCGTAGCAGCGCTGCTCAACGACATTCTATTCGGGGCCTGTCGCTATTGCGAAGGCGCCCACGCACGTGCTGAGTGTGGGCTCGGTCAAGAGGTGAGGTCGATAATGGTACCGCGGTCCGGCGGTCGGTGTGCCTTCCAAGCTCATCCCTTCAACCTCGCACCCCTCCTCGCCTCCTGCCTCGCCAACTCGGCTCTGCCCAAGAAGTCCTCCCTCGCCATATAACCGCCCTTACTCCTCTTGTACGCCTCCAGCTCCTCCGCAATGCCCTCCCGACTCACGTACCCCTTCCAATCCAGCGCGCTCTTCTGCACCGTCGTCATCTTCTCCGCCTTCCGCTGCGCCTCCTCCCGCTTCCGCGTCTCCGCCAGCTCCACGTCGATGCGCGACGGAGCACGGAGGCGCAGCTTCTCGGGTGGCACGCCGCGGATCGTGGCGCTGGGGTTGGGCTCGAAGAGGGAGGGCCGCTTGAGGGGGCGACGGAGGGTAGGTCGCTCGATCTGCGGGGTGGAGTCGGCGTCGTGGCGTTGTTGTTTGAGGTAGGCTTGGGCTTCCTTCGCACTGCGCGGGACGAGCTCCTCGACTTCAGTCACTTCGCCCGCGTACTCGATGCGGCGCGTGATCGTGACGAGCTCCTCGTCTGCCGGCGCTTTCTCCACTTCCTGCTCGCCGTCTTCGTCTACTGCATGCACTGGCGCAGGCGGCGGCGGTCTACCGATCGGCACCCGGCTCAGCTCCGCCCAGATATCCTCAACATTGATCGTCACCTCGCCGACCGTCGTCCTCTTGCGCTCCTTCCGTTCCTCCTTCTCCACTAGCCTCTGCGCTCTGGTGCGCACAAACCCACCCGCACCGCTGCTCTCGTCCGCTTCCTCCGCAGCGCCTGCATCTTTCCTCCTGCGCTTCCGCTTCCGGTCACGTATCGTAGCCTCGTCGCCCGAGTCGAGGTCCTCGGCATCATCGGGTTTGCGCTTCTGCGACTGCGGAGCAGCTCTCGCGCCAAGTGTCTCCTTGTCATCCGACGAAGAGGCCCCGTCCTCCCCGACCGCCTTGTCCGGATTGAAGTCCTCGTCGGCGTTCTCGTCGTACTCGGTTTCGGAGTCGTGGGCCTCGCGCTCGCGATCTCGCACGCCCTCCATCGTCGGCTAGCCCAGCATTAGGTCGTTGGTCAGGTCAAGCGTCTTTCGATTTCCCGTTGTTTGCATATGTCAGAGCGGAGTTGACGAACCACAGGCTCGGCTTTGGCAATCAAATTGCGGGGAGTCTGTGCGCACGAGGTCCTCACAGTTGACCTCACCAGCGCGCATGTAGATGAGCACCTCAGCTACTTGTTGCGAGGTATATTGGTGGAATCGCGGCCGCCTACAGATAGCCAATGCCACCTACGCACCCTGATTCGAACCCTCCGTATCCCACGCGCCTCCCACCGCATCCTGCACGGCACCCAACGCTTCCGCCCGTCGTGAACTGCTCCCCCATCACACCGCTCTCGTCCGGCAGGACCCAGCTATCCCCCACGCCGTACTGCCAATGGTTCCGTCGGCTACAAGCGCGGACATCTGTTGCACCACAGGTCTTTCGAGTCGTCTGGGAAGTCCAGTTGCCAACATGACAGGGTCTTAGCAGGGACATGGAGGCGGCTTTCAGTCATCAGGCCTCACCCTGGGCCACCTTAATGAGACATCAGACTCGTCGAGGTAGATCGCGAGGTCGTTAACCACAAAGCTTCTCGCTGTTCTACCACACGTCGACGGGAATCAGGCCGGCATCAGCCGTCAAGAGCGGCCGTCGCCGAGTCGGGGTGGAGAGGTCGGAAGCCGGCAGGCGAGAAGTCGGCCATTCATCCTCGACCACTTGCCGTGTCCTCTCAAACGTAGACGCGCGGCCAATCTTTCCCGTCCCTGGCTCAATTGTGGTGACGCTTGGCATACGGCGGCGTGTTGGAAAGATCAGACGCCAGCTCACGCCGACATTCACTGTCACTCCTCCATCTCCAACACTCCGCCGCTGCCGATGCGAGGACCGCGAGATCACAATCAGCAAATGGGAATCCTCTCCGCGGACGCGCCAGCGGAAATGCTTAACTACAGAGTGCCGCGCGCCTTTCGCTCGTTATGATGAGAAATATATGTCAACGACGAGTGTATTTGCCACTCTCATCGATGTGTGACGCCTCCAAAGGGGATGGCGCAACCATACGGGGATTTACAATTTGGCCCAGTAGATAGAGCTGCAGTAGTTGGGATGCTAGCACGGAGTCTTCCGATTCTAATCTATGATGGAGGGCGGCGCAACCTCCACTCTTGCTGTGAGACCGTGAGTGACGCCGAGCTCCTGGAGCTGTCAAGGCGCCGTTGACTTGGCTGGGAAACAAGACGACCCGTCGGCACCACAAGCCTTTATCGCGGTCCATCCGCCGATTTGGAAGAGGAGGTTTGACTTTGCTCCGATAGGCGACCGTGCAGGCCTTGGCGAGATCGTGTGAGCTGCACCGTCGATCCCGAGGAGCTTAGCCGGAGTTCGGCTTCCACCGCACCCACACACCGACAGCTACACCTCGCGTGTCGGCAAACGAAGCATGTGAAACAGGCATTGGGCTGCTTCGAAACCAGCGGAGCGGCGACGGGCAGTGCTGATCTTGACCGCAACGAGTCCCTTGATCTGCCAAGAGACGATGTCTGGGACGATGTCTCACCGTAGCACGAGCGGAGATTCGCCGCAACGGCTCTGCACGAAAACAGGCACCGCGTCGCTTTCAATATTCCCTCGGGCATTCTCGCGCATTTGCCGGCGCCTGTGCGACTGGAAGACGCATTCTGGGCCTGCATGCAAATTAAGCTCGTCGTGGGGCGATGTCCACTCCGACTGCATTCCGACCGCCGCCAGCGCACCACTCCCACTCCTCTGACCCCTCGACGTCGATCTCTCGGCTGCTGCCGCATGGTTTCCTGATATATCCTCACACCCCCGTCTGCCGCTCTTCGATAGCTCGTATCTGGTCCGTCAGGGTATCGTTACCGACTAGACTTTCCACCGTACCGCTTCACACCCGCCGTACCCCAGCAATTGCCCCCTCCCCCAACCGCAGCCACTGCCGCTACCGCCCACCGTCGACGAACCCAAGTGTTTGCTTTCCAGACGGCGGTGCTCCCAGCATCCTCTCATTCGATACACTTCGCTAGAGCCCGTTCAAACAAGATGCGCTGATCCCCTGGAAAGCTTCGTTCGCCCGTTGCCTCCGGAGGTACACAAGTCCAGCATATTTACCGTACGTCGGGCAGTCTGGGGTCACGCATGGTCGTCCGGATCTACTACCTATCCCAGCACCTCCCCCGTGGCTTACCCCGGTCCTCTTAGCTACCGAGCCTTGAGACCTCGGTGCCCGGACTCACAGCACGCGGGCAATGCCACATTCGACCCAGACCTCCACTAACACATACTCCGAGCGGCCCATGACGTCCGGCTCGACCCATCACGTTGGCAATCTGATTGGCACTGCATTGACCAAACGACCGAGCAAACCCGATCTCGTCTTGCAGCAGAACCCCAACGCCTGGAAGCGAACCTCGTCGCCCGTCGCGGACGCCTACGCCAATCTGGTTGGAAAGGGCGGGCAGAACATCGACGAGGTCATGGAGGGTAGGCTAGCGAGGGACAGGACTAGTCTGGGGACGTACAACGACGCCAGCAAGCAGCGCACGGCATACTATGAGGATCAGTTCCGGTATAAGGAGGGCGAGGTGGGCACGATCAGGGAGCGAGTGCAGCGCGAGAGTCCAGTCATTGCGGAGCTGAAGACCAATGTCATCGTACGTGGCGCGCGATGCCATACCCAGCGTGCTAAGTGATGGCGCGGCTAATACGCGCGAGCCGCAGATCAAAGACGAGTTCACGCTGGTGACGGACCTCTCCTACCACCTCGCGCAGCGTTACACACGGCCCGACTCCAGCATCATGATCAAGGTCGATCACAGCGCATGCCTTGCGCTCGGCGGCACCTTCGACCCATGCTACATCCTCACCATCACCACCCTACCTTCCGAGACGGGCCCCACAATGAACAAGCGCAACGCCGCGCTCATACAGTCCTTCATGGCGGACATCCTGAGCGTGAATGCGGAGCGAGGCATCATCAAGTTCCAGCCAATCGAGGAGGCGAACTACGCGATGGATGGCACGACCATGCTAGGCGCGATCGAGAGGGCGGAGAAGCAGCAGGATGAAGCCGGGCCCGGTGCGGCAGTGCGTCGGGCGATCAACAGCGCGGGCCGGAAGAGCATGCCCTCCTTCAACAAGAAGTCGATGCCGAGGCTGGATACGGAGGTCAAGGCGCCGAATGGAGCGCCGATGTCCAACGGCGCTACCCCGGTGGAGAGGAAGAGAAGCAGCACGACGACCGCCACGCCCCCACCGACGTTGAGCGCGATCCCGAACGTCTTCGAGCTGTCCGCGACGGACAACGAGCGGCCATCCACTTCATCAGGCACTTCGACACCGTATGCGGCGGAGAACGGGCTGCGCATGAACGGCATCTCGCGGGAAGATCTGAAGGCGTCCAAGCCGATCGGCGAGCGACCACGGACGATCGCGGGCCAGTCCCCGCACGGCTCTGCGCGCGAGATGGGCAAGAACGAGGCCATGCCGCGCCCGCAGCGGCAGAGCTCGTATGTCTTGCAGACGCAGAGCAAGCGCAGCTCCCTGATCCGGGATGAGCCGCTGCCGGCCCCCGTGAGGAAGGGAGCGATTCCCGTCTCGCCCAAACCCGCCCCGCGACCCCTCACTACCTCCGCCGTGCCTGCCTCCGCGCTGCGATACACCAACTCCTCCTCCTCGACCACTACCCGCTCCACCCCCCCGCCTCCGCAAGCCAAGCCCACGCCCGCCCCGCAGACCACCTACCTGGACGGCGTGTCCACGCGCCCACCCTCCGCAGCCGCCACGGCCGCCGTGAAGGCCGCGGGCGCGTCGTCCAGGCCCGCGCCGGCCATCGACCCCAAGATCGATGCGCGGGCCGCGGAGAAGAACCGCGCGGCGGAGAGCCGGGACCCGGCGGCCAATACGGCCAAGCGGCGGTCGACGGTGACGGCGACACCGAAGATGCCGGCACCGCCGCCGGTGCCGGAGGATACGCGCAGGCGGCCGGAGCCGAGGAAGCGGAAGAGCTTTCTGAGCGCGTTTCGGCGGGGTTGATGGGAGAGACTGCATGTGGTGATCTGGGGATTGGGTGGTTGGTTTACTGTTGTTCGGAACTTAGCGGGGTAGCGAGGTTGTTTGGGTGTTCGCGGCCATTGAGCTTGCAATGGGGACATGGAGGAGGAATGTGTGGGCTCCGGATCTAGAGCACTGATCTAGGTGGCCATGTTGCGATACCCTATCTCGTACATATAGGAAAGGCTGCCGTGCGTTACAGTCGCTCTAATTGTCCTACTCATCACACCTCGCAGCCCGTGCTGAACACCACCTTGGCCTAGCGAAGGTCACAATCGCAGGATGTCAACCGAAGACTTCTGCAGCGCTTCCCTGGACCTTTCACACCCGAGCCCGATTGATGAGCACCTGTCCAGAGCACGTCGGGAGATCAAGCGAACTGCACCTCCTTCCCTGCACCCCGACTCCCACTCATCTGCGCCGCGTGCTGGCTCGCCGGGCTCTCGCTCTTCGTCTCGAACGACTGGCCCCGCTGTTGCACGGTGCCGAGCTCGTGCTGCGACTGCGACTTCTCCGTGTCAGATCCCAGCCGCGAGGGATGACTGTCGTGGCGACCGAGCGCGAGGGTGTGGACTGCCATGCCGAGGAGGAGGAGCTGGAGGATGAAGACCGGGATGGTGGTGTAGAATGCGAAACGCTGACCACGGTATCAGTGATGATCTGCTGGACTTGTCTGGAGGGGACGAACGGTCTCGTTGCAGAGCGTACTGAACCCGCTGGGCCCACCGCGCCCGCCGGAAAAGGAATGGGTGCTCCATCGGCACGTCCAGGTCTGCAGTGTGTCTCTGGTCGGGGCGTGCTGGTTCAGGAGGGTGGGGAAGATGACAGCGATGAGGGAGCAGATCGTGCTGAGGGTCGACGATGCGAGCGTGACAAGATTCGCTGGCGACTGCATGGATGTGAGTATACCTTCGGTCTAGGTGATGAGCAGACTCACGGCGTGCACGAAAAGTGACAGCACCAGCAAGGCGTTCAGTGCTATCACCGCCGCTGAGGTCCCGACGAGCGCGTGCAGCTCCCGGGTATCGAAGTGATTCGGCCAGATCGGTAGCAGCCAGGCGTTGCTCTTCTGCTCCGTGTTGAAGAAGGCGAGTGTCCGTCCTGCACAGCCAATGATTGCGAGATTCAGGCAGACTGAGAGGGCGGCGAAGGCCACTGTGGGCATACGGAGCTTGGCAGCCATGGTGATCGAGACGCTTCGAGGAGTCGGATGATGAAGACCGCTCCCTACGAGTCTGCGGGTGCTGGGGACCGCTGGCGGTGGGCGAGCACAAGAAGAAAGCTAGTTGTTCACCTATATCACTCATGTTCACATGCTCACGGCGCACCCTGCGCTATGCTTAGACGCCTGAACAAGGGTGTACCCCTCATGCGTGAGCCCGCACTGTGTACCTGCAGTAACGTGGCCATCTGAAGGGTTGCTAGCTACCGTGGTCGGGTTGTCGGCCTATGGGAATAGCTTGCTCACCGGATGGAGTGGTAGGATGCTGTATGTGAGGCCTAGCGAAGGCCGTGGTCATCGTTTGACTATCACGGAAGAGATCCGGTTGGTCATGCTGATGTTCAAGCGTTACTGGATGTAGGTCGCTCAGCGCTTGACGAAACGGCGGTTGAGTCTGAGGTTGTCGACGCCGGACTGTGATTGGCTGTCGATATGGCTACATAAACATCTCATGGACGTGTCTGCAGAACTGCTTTGATGCTAGTCATACACACTGGGGCGAAGGCGCGCTGACCCAATGTACGCGCGAGCCAGTCATAAGAGAATAGTTCATGCGTGAGACCTCTTACTCGTCGTGAGACTCCATCAGTAGAAGCCGTCGAAGCCCTCGCTAGCCATCTTCGCATTCACCGCCGCAATGAATTGGCTTTGCTCCGCCAACACATCGAGGCGTAGACTTCTTGCATCACCTTGCTCGAGAAAACCATCGCCCGAAGAGTCGAGCACATGCTGCGCAAGCTCCGGTGGGAGCTCAGCAACTCAGTCCAGTCCCAGCACCGTTTCGCTCCACCAGTGCTTCTGCTGAGGTGGCACATGGGCGGTGGATGGAATACGCACGTTCGGGTCGACCAGAAACAGTGTCAGGATCTTGTGATGGCCAGGCTTGGTCGCGTCTTTCAGCTGGAATGTCTGACAGCGATGCTGGAGCACGTTCGGATAGACGATGATCCTCCCTTCTTTCGCGAGCACTTCGCCGACCTCTTGTGTTGCCGAGCCACCACTCTCGAAGCCAAATAGGTCCAGGACAGGCTGCCATTCGAATTGCCTGTATAGACCGTTCAGATGGTTGCGGTCCATACTCTCGCGGAAAGCAAGACTGCTGTCTGTGACATTCTCGCAGTCGTAGTGGTAGGACGCGCTGGCGCAGATGTGCTCGTTCAATTGACCATCAACGCACCACTCACCCTCGCAGCTTGGACGATCCCGTGTGAGATAGACACTGGTCATCTTGACGATGATCTGGAGATTCTGTCCGGGAAAATCGCGGAAAAGGTCGACAGTTTTGGGGTCGATCGGAGCCGGTTCCTGAGGACAAGTGCAGAAGTCTGTAGCGGCTCTTGCGGCCGCTTCAGCTTGGACAGGGAAATCGTGAGGATGACTCCGATCTTGATAGCTCCCCGGATCGGGCTGCATGAGAGGGCGAGTGTTCCAAAGGTAGCCCATCTGGTCCCAATGAGAAGTGAAGCCCCAGGGCCTTCCCGCATAGTAGTCGATTCCGAAGTAGGCCTTGCCGTAGTCCGCAACAGCCGACGATGCTGGGCCTTTAATCCTGCAGGGCCTGCGCTTGTGCCGCATCGAAGTGAGCGCCGAATTGAACATTGGCACGATCTGGGCGATCACTCGCTCGATGACCTCGTACGTGTCCATGTGCTTCTGAGGGTGCAGATTGTTGATGTAGCTGACGAAGTTGACAGTCCCATCGGCGCTCAGGGCGACTTCCGCTGGAAGCTATTGGAAGCGTGACGAGTACTCCACACTCGGGATGACCCAAGCACTGACGACTGTCGGCGATGCCTTGATCTCGTCTTCGTGCGGCAGACTTATGACGCTGGTTTTGCCACCATACATGATGCAATCCACTAAGGGCACCTTCCAGTGGAAAGAACCCGGCTGCGGCCGTACATTAAAGGAATCATCGACGGGTCTACGGGGTCCTGCACCATCTCATTCAGATCGTGGTGCCTGTCTTGACGAGCTGATGCTTCGCTCTCAACTGATGCCATCGAGGATCGAAGACGTGCTCCGGCATCGGTGTCCAGCAGCGCATCAGATTTGTAGACCGTTGCGGTGGCGTCCACAGCAGGTACGAAACCTAGCTCCCTGTGCTGTGCAGCGTAGTCGAGCAATTCGCTCACGCACTGTGAGAGTCAGCGACTGCGAGGAAACATGTCAGGTCAGTCGCTCACATAAACAAACATCCTGCCGGAGAAGTTTGAGTCAAGCGCACAAACGCCGGAGTCGCGCTCTGCCTTCGCGAGCGTGGTCCGCCATTCGCCGACGACATTGGAGTCGAAGATGTTGGACTGCCAGTCTGGCTGCTCAGTAACTGTGCCGATGAAATCGATCATCTTGCGTTCCCGGAGCGTGACGGGCTGGCCCCACCAGTGCTCGATGGTATTCGGAAACTGCGCGTGGGAGCCGCTCCCGAATCTGCTGTTCCGCGAGACGTCGCGTTCAACGGTCGATCGTAGCCCAACAAGCCTTCCTTTACGTCGACGTTGTACCCGTTGTTGTTGTCGGAGGGCGCATTCGATGCGGTCACTGAAGCCGCAGCATCCGGCACTGCCATGTCAGCGGCATGCTGGTGGCGAGTGGCGTGGTGGAAGAGGTGTTTACGAGACAGACTCCATTTAAGAGCAATGAAGGGACATCTGATGAGGCCGGTGGGACGCTAGTTGACGAATCAGGGTCCAGTGTTTTGTTTCATATGGTAGCGTGGCAAGGTCGCTTCGGACGAATTTGGAAGGAACGTCGTTTGCGGCGAGTCATCCATTGTCTACCCGGCTGTGGCATGGCGGGCTGCCTGCATTGATAGCATAGGCTCGTCACTCACGCAGCCTGCCATTTGTCTCCTGCTGCAGCGGCGCCTTGGACGTGCCAACTCCCACGCCCCTCCTGCGTGCCCCAGCCACAGCATTAAGACATCGACCGACCGCCTCGAGATCGCCCAGCAACGTGATATGGCCCCGTTCACTACTGATCACGCCACCTCGCGCAGTCGTATACCCCTCGGGCACCATGCTAGCCTTTGCCAGCACCACGCCGTCCCCCGACGCAAACGCCAGCTCATCAAAGGCATCGGCGTGCTTGATCGCATCCCGGCCGTCGACTTTGGCGCCGTACACGGTTGGCGTGCTTTTGCCGTAGATGACCGAGACGGGCGGATAGCTGTTGCTTGCCGCGTGCGCCGGGACGAAGGCGAGCTCTTCCTTGAACCGCTTGACTAAGGCCAGTGTGCGAGTCAGATACGCCACAGCCTCCTCGCGCGGGATCGTCACCGCAGCGCGCAGCGAGGAGTCGACGTCGCAGTCGGACTCTTGGCTAGATGCCGAGTCGTCAATGTTGCCATTGGCCATGCTCTGGATGGAGCCACCGCCCATCGTACCCGGCTCGGTCGCGACACCGCCTACGGTGATTGCCTTGGCCACGTCGACCACGGCCGACGAGCGGGACAGACTGTTCTTGCGACTCGAGAGCGACAAGCTAGGCAACGCACTCGTGACCGAGCTGACGTAGCCGGAGAGGCCCGACGGCTTCTCCGGCATTGACAGTGGCGGTAACGGTCGGCCTACGCAAGGCGAGAGCCGATGCTCAATCCACGTCTGCGGGTCGAAGAAGTCAACGGGATACTCCACGTCCCTATCATGTTTGTCGATGAAGCACCGGCCATCCAGTGGTAGCAGCGCGAAGCTCGTGCGGATCGTGAAGTTGACCTGGGCTGTGAGGACCCGGCTGCTCAGAAGGACCTCATCGCCGTTGCGCATGGGCCCGAGGATGTTGACGCAGGTCTGTGGGACGCCGGCGTATATCACGCCCCTGAAAAGTTCGGGTCGTTTGTTCACCGCATGCCTCGTGATGAGCCCGCCGAGCGAGTGCGCAATGACAGTGGCCCCTCGTTGGTCCTTCGGCGCACCGGGCTGATTGCACGGCAGGCCCTCCAGGAATGCGACTAGCTGCTTGCTCAAGAGCAGTGGATTTAACCGCCAGTCGTAACCATAGTCATGCACCCTCAGCTGCCCTCGCCGCGCATTTTCACATCCTCGCAATCGCTTGAACAGCCTCTTCGACACGTCCACCGGGCCGATGTGCGTGAGCATGCCACCCGGGATGACCTTGGAGCTCGGCCGCTCATCGTCTTTCTCACTGATTCCGACCTCCAGGTCGACTTTCCGGAGATTCAGGCCGACCTTCACGGGCACCCAGACTTGTCGGTTTGGTGGTTCGGCCGAGCGCAGGATGGAGCCTCGATACCCGCCAAGGACGACCACATCACCTTCGAGCCCATTCAAAGCGCGGTGGAAATGCGGATGCGTTGACAGCTTGTTCGTGCCAGTATCAGCAGCGGCGGCCTTGACGGACCGATAAGGCTGCCTCGTCATCGGATCTGTCAGCTTCTCGGGCGACACGGCCCTTGAACTCCGCTCGCTCTGCTTTCCGTTGAAAGACGGAGACCTCTCTCGCAAGAAGTCAGGCGCGAAGCTAGCCAACGACGGTAGGCCAGGCAACTTGATGGACGAGTCTTGCCAGCTGTCTTTGATCGCCTTGAGCCTGGAGTTGACCTGGTCCCGTACGTCTTCAAATCTGCTATCGTCGCCCAAAGACGAGACTCTCGACATGGTGCGCTGCGGGGCGAGGGAGGTGTCGGATGTGGAGCGCCTGAGACGCGAGGGCTGCGGGCGCAGGCGCTGTAGATCCGCCCGATATGGAGTGGCCGGTTGAATGGTCGATGCTCGGGGACTCCGAGGCCCTGCTGTTCGATCTAGAACCATTGCTCGGCTATCGCTCTCTGACCGCTGGCGCACTAGCTTACGAGGGTTCTGATCGGGGTTAGAATTAGATTGAGGCCATTGCAGGCTCGAGCGCTTCGACTTCAATGACGGGTCTGGCGGTGCAGCACGCTCTCCATTCGGTGCAGAGGAGAACGGGGACATGAACGAGAAGTTCTTGGGCATAGAGGGCAGGTTGGACATGAAAGCCTTCTGCCAGCCTTCGAACATTGTGTCTGGCCCCGAGGTCTGTCGCCGGTGGAACGGCAAGCCATCTCGCAGGAGTGACTTCGGCTTCCGCGTGTCTGCAGGAGCTCGCCATGGTGAAGGCAGCCGCATGGACCGTCGAGGGGACGACCGCCAGGATGTCAGCTCCTCGTTCGGTTGCGCCGGGTCGATGCGCTCTGCTGCCCGGCCGACAGTGACTGGCCCATCGCCTGCATCAGGCCCTCCGTCCTCATCTCCTGCCGCTCCCTCTTCCGGTATGGGCTCCTGTGTACCATCGAACCTCCAAAGTACCCTCCGGCTTCTGCAAGGGCGGCAGCTTTCTCGGCCGCCGGAGTCAACGGGGAGTTGAGTCGGGTCTGTTGCCGACTGATACTGATGCCCACTGCAGTGCGTGCATCCTCTGCCGGGATATCCTGCGCATCCGGAGGCTCGTCTTCGGAGGAGGTGCCATGGTCAGCGAGGATGTTGTTCAGCTGGATGTCTGCGAGAGCTCGCGGCTTGCGCTCGGTCGTCGCGGATGCGGCGGGTTGCTGTTGTGTTGCTGGTAGTGACATGTTCGGGTCTTGGCAGAGTCGCGTGGTCCATGTATGATGTGTTTGGGGTGGGACAGAGGGGGCAGGAGGGGGACTATGTCAATGAGAGGAGTGCGAGAGTCCGTGAGCATCGCGCTGAGGTGGTAGGGCATATGGCAGGGACACGAGAGAGGATGGAAATGCCACTTGCCAGTGCCCAAGCTGGACCATTCTTCCGGCGCCGCATGTCTCGCGTGAACGTGATCTCCATCGACGACACGCGCAGGGCAGTAGTAGTCCGCGGGCGCGAAGGATGTCACGGACCAAGCCTGATCAAGCTTCGCGGCCGGATGGCTGTGGCATCCGAGGCTCCGTACGCGACAACGCTCCTCGCGAATCATGCCATGACACGTTCGGGCGCGTTGATGATGCAGCCGCTCTTCGGTGTGTCCAATGAGTCTACTTGTGGTAACGCTGGGCCATGTAGGATTGTTGCGGGCTAACCAAATTGTGCACTGAAAGATCGTGTATTCACAAGAAAGAAACTGATCCGGAGCCGTTTCGTCCGATCATACTACCTATATATCCGGTGGCTGTCTGCTTTCGAAGGTTGCCTGACCTTTAGCTGCAATCACAGCCCGGCCAGCATTTACATCGCGTCTTAGAATCTCATTAGCCTTCCACTCTAGGCACAGGGAGACTCCACCGTACGAAGGGGTCTACTTGTATGGAGGCATCACAAGCTAACGTAGGGTGTAGTATTATATCACCACCATGCCATCACAACTCGTAACGTGCAGGTGCGAGCGCCGTATTACCAGGACGAGATGGCAGAACTGCACAGCGACTCCGACGCATGAAAAGGAGCAAATCCACTTGATTGCCTGCAAACTAGCGGGCCCGCACACGTACAAGGACGTCTACACAGGAAGTTCCGTAATCAGAGTCCCGGGCCACATCTGCCCCAGATGTTGAGCGAGTCGTTCCGAAGGGGCTCGCTGATGGGATTGCCCTGGACATCAGTGTGACTTAAGTCTCCCTGTGTTCAAGCTGGTGGTGGATTGCACGGACAAGCGGTCGGATGTGTGCATTCCAATTGGGCGTTACAACTTGCCGGACGTAGCTGCTGCGCGTTGCATGCCGCGTTCGATCGCAGTGATATCGTCTATAACCTCGTCCACGCAGCTATACTCGCGCCGCCAACACTTCACCGTAATCGCAGCGCATGCATGAGGCTCGGTAGGGAACTCTTCGCGCTCGAACCGGGACGTGATCGCTTCGTGCCATCCTTCTTCGCCATCTACGATATCTGGGTAGACTTCGTGGCCCAGCATGATGAAGTGTATCGTCGAGCCCAGCGCGAAAATATCCGTCTTCACGTCCGCTAGGGTATCATTGGCCCGAGGGCAGTAGTATCTGCAGGGTTCTCCCCTTTCCCCATACCAGATTGTCTCGCCTTGGTCTGATAGACGATTGCACTGCAGGTCGGCAAGCTTGATGTCGAGATCTTGGTTGAGGAGAACGTTGCTCGGGTTCAGGTCGGTGTGAACGATATCATGCTTGTGGAGATGCCGGAGAGCCTCCATAAGATGGCGACTCCACGCTACACGACGCTGCAGTGTAACAGTATGATCCCCTTCCGCGAGGTAATGGTAGAGAGTGCCGTTCCGTGCGCGTTCGAGGTATAGACCCTGCTCAGTGAACTCCTTTACAGCAATGATATGAGGGTGAGGGCCAACGAGCTTGAACACCCGGTACTCGTGCTCCAGAAGACGGAGGTCGCCCCCAGGCTGTGCGGGATACTTCAGCACAGTGAAGTCGTCGACCTCTCCCACGAATGTGTTTGTGCCGTTCGCAATGATATCTCGAACGCCAGGCGGGCAGTATTGGCAGTAGGTCACAATTTCCGGATCATCCATGTCGATTGTCTTGAGCGCACTGCCACACTGCGTGGTGGGACTGGCGGAGAAGGGGTGGTGCTCATTGATGACCCAGGGAGGGCGTTCTGATAAAGGACGTGTGGCGCGCCAATGCCACGAGATGCTGTGCACCTAAGGCATCAATCAGCCAAAGTCTCCCAGTCTCCGACCACGAGTGGGGTGCGGGCCCGTCGGGTAATCTTCGGGCACCGTTATTGACCTTCATATTTGATCATCTGTCGCCGAGTATGTGATTGCTCCCAGATCTTCGGTCGAGTTACTCGATCAGAATTGCCTTCATGGCGCAGGTAAGCCTCTCCGCCACCTGGAGCAATCAATTCGTCGTCTTATTCGTCCGCTCAGTGGTAACGCGTCGCACTTGTACGCGGTCCTTTCACTGGATCAATCCATCAATGCGAAGATCCCTAGTTCAATTCTGGGTGAAGGCAGCCTTTGTTTTGTCCGGCCACGCTGCTGTATCTCGAAGCGGTGGTACGACGAGATGCGGATCAGTATCTTTTGCAAGAATCTCTTCACAGCCGAAGTGTCACATACGAGTCAAAGAGGGAGATAGATTGCATTGGACAGAAGCAAGGCGTCAATGCAGCCCACTGGCACCAGCGTTCCCCATCGCCATCATGAAGGTTACATGCCAATGAAGATGCCCTCGATTGCCTTTGTGGGCACCCCAAAACACCACAACACCGTGCTAAATGGTCAAGTGCCCCTCACACAGACATCTCATGTACAGCCAACCAACAGCCCAACTAATACCACTTCCAACATTACAGCAACTTTCCCCTCTGCTCCCTCGCCAACCTCGCCCGATCCCTCCTGTCTCCCTCCGCCAACCACTGACTCGCCTTGACCAACTGCAGCACGTTGATCCACTGCTTGATCGCCATGACCGGCGCACACCCCAGCGTCAGGATCCAGGGCACCAGGCTGTCCATCTTGTTCGCTCGCGCCATCTCCATAGCTCCAGCGCTGAACGGGCTGGGGAAAAGGAGCGAGGGCTGCGGCGAGTACGGCATCGAAGGTGTCGTGGCATTAGCTGCGAGGCCCGCGCTGGGGAGCAAGGCGGGCGTGATGAGGGGCGAGGAGAAGCAGAGGAGGTAGAGGGCGATGAAGAAGAGTTCGTTGAGCGCGCAGAAGGTGAAAAGGACGATCTGGTCACTTCGTCAGCATGCTGCTACCCGACATCCGGGATGTGAAGACGAACCTTATTCGTGTAGTACTTATTCATGATCCAGCTCCTCTCCACGCTAACATTCTTATGGCTCTCCCCCGACCCGCCCATGCTGAGCGTGGCGTACATGTGCATATAATGGCTTGCCAGATCCAAGCTGATCAAGCCCTGGAAGATCATGCTGTACGCCGGCTTCGCCGTCGCCAGGAACACGAGCAGGCAGGTCGTGGTGCAGCGGTCCGTGACCATGTCCAGCACGGCGCCGAAGCGGGTCGACTGCTGGAACTTGCGGGCCGCGATGCCGTCGAGGGCGTCCATGAGGCAGGAGATGGAGTAGAGGAAGGAGCAGCGCCGCGGGTGCAGGGGCATGAAGTAGAGGGAGGCGATGGCGAGGAGGATGCGCGCGTAGCCTGGACAGATTCGTCAGTGGTCGTGTTCGGGCAGCGTGATTGTGGCTGGCGTACCGATCAAGTTGGGGACGAAGAGGAAGATGTTCTCGGTCGTCTGCTCGTCGGTCTCCTTGGCTTGTGCTGGTGCTCGCGGGGTGCCATTTGCTGGTCTGCCATTGCTTTGTGCTGTGCCTGCTGACCGGTCCACTCCAGCCTTCACTCTCTGCGAACTCATCTTGTACGATATGGAGGGGGCTGTTGGATGTCCGTAGTGCTGCGCAGCGCTCGCCAACGAGATCGTAAGGGCTTGCCTACTCTGTTCTCCACCGGCTCGAGACCTTCGCCCCAAGTACAGTCCGCTCAGCTTGACTTTAAGTACGCTTTCGCTATGCTGCTGCCTTCACCAGCCGCATTCGAAGTCGGTGTTAGTGCAGCGTGGGGCTGATCAAGCATCCGAGAGTTTGCCAAGTCAAGCGGAATCGTAAGGGCAGTGCGTGGCCTTATACGAATCGCGAGCGGAGATTACTGCACGTCTGATTACCACAGAGGTTGCTTGTACTTGAGACAATCGCCAGAGGATGCACAGGATGGCCAGCAATCTCGCGCCGCGACCTCCCGGCCGAGGTGGACCCTGGAGGATGGCGATATGCCAAGCCGCTCGCGTGGCAGCCGAACGATCGCAAAGACGTTTACGCACGGTTAGCTCGATCCGCTTTACACACACCTCATGTTTGACGACCCTTGCGGATGGGAGTCATCGCGTGGGCACTCGCTGGCCGAGTAGACGATGGAAACGCCAACACAATAGGTCGACTTGAGAGGACTGGCCATGTACACATATCGGTCGAGATATCTACTACATGTCTACCTAACGACCCCTTGGAATCTCTTTCGGAGCTGAGTCACGGACTCCAGCAGTCTCGCCAGATCATACTCATTGCGCAGCCCGCCCGTCCCAAGTGTCGCCTGTTCAAGCGCAGCTTGACCTCCAGATAGTCTATGCAGACGCACTGCTGGTGCTCGTAGGCGGCAACGGCACATACGACTCAGTGTGCGTCGCGTTGGCTATCCCCGGACTGCTGTAAGTCGGCGTGACCGCCTCTGACCCATCGGAGATGATCAGGTTCCCAAGCACGCGACGGAAGAACTCCAGACTGGCGGCGGGCTGGTAGTAAGGAACCTCGTGGCCACTCTCGTACATGCGCAAGAAACTGAAGTTGCCGTACTGTCGGACCTCGCCGTACTCGACGCCGTCCACGGTGTAGGGCGCGTACAGGCTCTCGCGGAACTCGGTGGCGTGGGTGTAGTTGATCTGCAGAGAGACGGCCTCACCTCCTAGCCAATTGCAGATGTAGTCCGCGTCGCCGTAGTAGAGGGCCACGCGGACTCCGGCGTCGAGGATCATCTCCAGGTCCTTGATGAAGAAGTCGTAGACAAAGTCTCCCGTGTAGCTAAAGCCTTGCCCGACTAGCCTGGAGCTGTCGGCAGTGTAGTTGATATTGACCCCGAGCGCATCCTGAACAGCTGCCGTGTTGAGGTAGTCGATGAAGTAGGTCGGCGGCGTCGGGTCGTCGTAGGGATGGCGGATGTCGTAGACGCCCCGCCCTCCGTACGAGTAGTACGGCTCCTCGACGAAGCCTCTGCAGAAGTTCGTGGCTTGGCTGCAGATCAGCTTGCCCTCGTCCGTGCTCACATCTGCCTCGGCGCACTCGAGGACTTGGTCGCGGCAGCCACCGTCGATGTAGTAGGCGACTTTCATGAAGTTGTAGATGCTCTCGTTGACCAGCTGGATGCCGTAGGAGTTATGCTGGGTGAATTCGGGATAGTAGGGCGCCTGAATGAGCTCATCAATGATGCCATTGCCGATTCCAAGGGTGTCCATCGTAAGCGGACAGCCGTCGATGGAGCCATTACCGATCATGGCGTTCTGCTCGCTGAAGTATTCGTAGAAAGCCGGTCCATAATGGCCGCCGTAAGATTCCGTGAACAGGTTAAAGGTCTTATTCGTCACGGTATTGTCGAGGGTCGGCAGGTTCGCGAGGAAGCCCTGCAGGATCTCCCATGTACCTCCAGCTGAGAGGTAAGTGGTGTCGTAGCGGTATGGGTCAGTCAGGGAGAATCTGCCGTTGGCGGTCGCTGCCGTGGCATTTGTGATTCGGCCGGTGGTCTCGTTCAGGATGCCAAGCTCCGTCGTGGCGTAGCTGAATCCGACCCCGATGGGCTGCGAAAGGAAGAGCATGTTCGAGACGTTCGACCACCTGCATGTGATGAGTCAGCAACGTCACAGTAAGGCATGAATTGCTGTGTGCTCACGAGTACGGGTTCACCATTGTTTCAAGGTCTTCGGTGACGTTGCATGGTCCTAATTCCTGGAACAGTCCGATGAGCGAGTCTGAACCTGGTCCGCCATTGAGCCAGAGCGTAAGTGGAGCGTTGGCGGCATCCTCGCGAGCCTCGAAGAACCAGAAGAACATGTTGGTCGTCTCATTGAGACTGACGTAGCCCGAGTACGAGTTCACGCCGGGTGTTGTCTCGCACACGCCTTGTTTGCCAGGCTGCTTGTATCGGATTGTAGCGCCATTGGGCGACGTGATCGAGGTGACTCCTGTCGGGTCTTCTGGTACTTGTCGTCGCTCTGGTAGCGCCACAGCCAGGCAACTGCCAATACATGGCGCTGCGAGTAAGTAGTTGGAAATCTTCATAGCAAACGGTGAGCGACAAGATGGATGCAGAGCACAAGGGCAGGGTAAACGCACCATGTACCTACGGTCTGATAGCCAGCTTCCTGATACTGCCAGCCCCGAGCATCGTGATCCATTGTGCGCCTTGGGTCCCGGCGGCGGACCTGGGATGACGCTATCGTGGAGTCTGCAACCTTTCCCAGTCAGGCATGCGGCTATGCGCGACATGCACTGCGTGTGCAGTCAAGTCGGATGCCGGAATTGCCATGCAGAGATCGTCGCAGGTCTATTGAAGATGATCACGATAGAGTACTGCAAGCGGAAGGTGAAGCTCAGTGCCAAGCTTCTAGCACAACGCTTGTCGTCACGGATGTAATACATGTAGGCAGAGCACTTCAATTGGCCGTGTGTGGAGCTTCGCCCTGTGCGGCGCTGTCAAGCAAACAACTACGCACGCCGAGCTGCGGCGTAGTGCAATGTGCATGCTGAAGCCAATCACAGTCTGCAACAGCCTTGTCAGGAATCCGTTCACTTGCTACGGGACAAGTATCTTATCATCTCGCAGCAAGAGCAGAGCAAGAGTGCAACGCCAGTAACATCAGCTTCCGAGCATCTTACGGCACCTCACCCAACTTACCATGTCTGCGCCATTATGACCTGGGCAAAGGGCTGGCCGCTCATCGTGGATGCGTGCTTGAACAGGGCGACAGTGTTACTGTTGTCCCTCATCTCAAGTCAGGTTCCATCATCCACTGAGCCAGTTTGATGGTGTTGGGCTCTGTAGGCTTTGCTAGGCCCTTGGATTTTGACGAAGCTTGGAATGCAACAAATTTTGGCTTCGCGAGCGTCTTTCGCGGGTCGTGAGTCTCGTCTCTGGCGAAGACCCGGACGCCCCGCAGGTGCGTGTCCTTGCCGTTCTGATGGTTCTCCAGTATCCGGACCTGCAGAAGGAAGGCTCGGAGGACGGGTCGCTTGCTCCAGTCAATCGCATCTTCCGCATCCTCTCCTTCGTCGTCGTCCTGCTCTATGGGCCCGACGTTACTGAAGTCAACCTCGTGCCAGCCAGTGGGTTGCTCGAAGGTCATCTCGGCGAATTCTTGGATGTCGTGCACGCCCATGCCCGCCAGAAACTGTATCTTGGTGGGCGTGTAGGACTCGTCATGCTCAAAGTCCAGCAGGATCTCGATGGAGACGATGGAGACGAGCTTGAAGAAGTGTATGCTAAGCAGATGCGGCTGCGGCCCGTCGGACTGCCAAAAATGAGCGGGATCGGGTGACCGTAGAGCAGCCACCCCATTCCCAGGCTTGGCGGTACTGACGGTCCACGAAGCCAGTGAGGAGATCTCCTTCAGACCAGGGGGCGGGAAGACGTCGGGCTCCTCAGGTTCTCCTTCGTCCTCTATAGTGATGATGAGATTGAGCACGGTCATGGTGAAATCCGCGCGTGGACGAACCTTGGCGTCCATCCTCATACTCGTCCTCTTCTTCGTCATCATCATCATCTTCCCCTTCGCCCTCGTCATCATCCTCGTCTAGACCGGGCGGCGGAATGTTTGGGTTCGGGCTGTCGCTTGGTACATCGATAGCATTCAGGGCGGTGTTCCGCAATCGTGAGCGTGCCTGCGCTGCAGCCTGCATTGCCGCGCTCACCCGCTTTCAACCTTTGCTCATGACACGCCTTGAGCGCTCATCGACCTATGCTACTCGGGGCCTACGACCGACGCGCGTTAATTCAAGGAAAGCGAAAGTTAGTGGGCAGTCGTGAGGTTGTTCGAGTTCCGGAGGGGGGTCCGGCATCAAAGGCTGGTGCCGCTGGCGTTGCCAAGCGGAACAACCACGGCTGGCCACGAGGCGCGCACGGCCCTGTTTCAACGTAACTTTATAGCCGATCGGAGAATGTCGATCGCTCTGCACTCTGCACTAGCAAGCCCGACATCACAACGATACAGTGGCGACGCCTGCACGTAGCCATTCTCCACATCGCGTCGGGATTACCCAAGGTTCTCTCGATACGGATCGACGGCGCTACCCGCTGCGTCGGCCTTCACCAGCCCCTCAGTCACACATAGATTGGGGCGTTTCGATTTGACGAAACGGAACCTTCATCAGGGACACGAGCCGGGTGATTCCGACTCTACACATGCCACATCGTACCGTTGTGCGGGAGGCAGGGGCGGACGGTAGTCGCGGAACGGCGTCCCAATTCTCAAGGCAGACCTGGCCATACCCGGCCCCCCCTGCGTGGTAGATGCGCTGCCTGGTAGCGATCCTCCGCGATCTACAAAGCGACGCAAGGCTACGACCCACAACGTACAGGTGCCGGGGGGCTGAGGCGCTTGTGCTGTGGAAGACTAGCTAACAGCCACGTTGCACGGAACAGTCCGCAGGATCTCGAAGGCTACGTAGTTCCAGGCTCCGACTGCTCGAAGATGAGTGGCATGGCCAAGGCTCCCCAGACGCTAATCGACGTCAAAGGCGAGCTGGGTTCCGAGGCGAAGTGCCGTGGCCTCCGAGTCGGCCTGCTCTGTCTTGGTGTCGGGTATCTTTGCACGGACGGATGTCGAGCTGACAGCCAAGCCAGCTAGCTCATCCGGACTTGGCCATACATACATGATGGCCGAGGCTTCATCTCATCCGTCTGCTGCTCGCGGCGTTGAGGGCACTGGCGGGAGGGTGCGGCATAAGTGTGCCTAGCTAGCATAGCCATGCCACGCATGGTCAGGTAATGCCAGACTCGCATCATCAGATCGCGGAGAAATCGATATCTTCGGACCGCTGGCATGACTCGTAGGAAGGTACGGTCCGACGACCGGCGACTATAGCCGAAACCACCACAACCAGCGCTGGCAGGATGTCTGGCCTAGTAGCTGCAACGCTCGTCTCAAATCACGCTTTGGATCGTGCGGGGCGCCACTGCTGCACGCTACGGCTAAAGGCTAGAGTTCAGGAACACCCTTCGATGCAGGGACGGGCCATGTCAGCTGTCCCTGCGACACGCAATAGATGTATGGCGATAGGGACGCGCTGTGGGGCGTGACCAACTGCGTCCGCCTTCCACAAGCAAACTTGCCAACACTCCGGAGCGAGATATACCCACATCTCGTTACTTCAGCATTAAATTCCTTGCCTCTTCGACCCGCGACGGACCTGAGCGTTCCTACATCTTGCCTTGCGCGCATCTCACTGCATAAATTTGGTGGAGATCACGACTGGTACTCGCGCTGGCTCGCACCACATGTCCGTCGCTAAGCTCCCCGAACATTTTGTTCACCAGGCCCTGGATCGCAAGGACCTGGCAACGGCGATAATCGGAAGCTTCCTAGGACTCGCATGGCTCACCGTCATTCTTCGCTTCTGGGTCCGCGGGTTGATCATCCGTAATGTAGGATGGGATGATTGGACCATGCTCTTCACCAACGTACGTTGACGGCAGCGGACGCAAAAACGCGGTGGCTGATCCCGTGCAAGCTCATGTACACAGCGTATTGCTCCGTGGTGTTCATGACGAACTCGTACAATCCCGACCTCATGCTTGGCCGTCTACCACCGGACGAGTACGTGACGATCTTCAATGTATGAGGCGTCACATCACATGCCTCCCCCTCGCGGCAGCTGACAGCGCTACGCAGTACTTGCTTGCCGACATCGCGCTCTACATCGCTACAACCATCGTCTTCAAGATCGCGCTCGGCCTCTTCTTCCTGCGCATCATGGTGGACAAGTGGCAACGATACACCATCTACGGCACGGTCGGCTTCGCTTTCGTTTACGGCATCGGCTTCTTCTTCTTCGCAGTGTTCCAATGCGGCAACCCTGCGCACTTCCTGGAGAAGCAGATCCTGGGCACGTGCGTCACTGGCGACGCGCTGTATGCGGTCAACTTGACGGCGGGCATCATCAACGCGGTCGCGGACTGGATCCTGGCCTTGCTGCCCGTCGTCCTCTTGCGCAAGGCGCAGATGCCACTCCCCGCCAAGATCACCGCGGGCTGCCTGATGGCCCTGGGCGCGGTCGGCAGCATAAGCAGCATTGTGCGCTTGCTCTTTCTCAACAGCTTCAGGCCGGGGCCGAACTTCTTCTGGACCTCGCTCAAGTTGACAATGTGGTCCATCATTGAGTGTGGCTTATGCATTTCTGCCGCGTCTTTGGCCACTCTACGACCGTTGTTTCAGTGCTGCGTGGAGAACGCGGACGTTCACACCGTCTTTATCAGGCGGGAGTACCTTCGGTGGCAGCCATGCCAAGAAGTCGAAGGGCAGTGAGAGTGGATCAGGACGCTCGCACGGGGAGCGCAACTCGTTCGTTCCGTTGTCGGACATGATCAGCTGGTCCGATCCGTCGAGGAGCGAGCAGAAGACCGCTCGCCTGGAGATACGGCATCAGGCACCGGGCTCCTTCGTGGTTGGCAGCCCCACTGCACCGGAGAGGCTTCGCGCGTGGCGGGAGGCACCCGCTCGGGAGGAGGCTGCGCACAAAGCCAAGGCCCTGGAGCTCACGCGCATTGCCGCCGAACCGAAGCCGGGCGCTACGGTGCTTCATGGCCACAAAG
>JAWDJV010000267.1:0-24324 GCA_033119285.1 Teratosphaeriaceae sp. CCFEE 6253
AGCGCATACAGGCGGTCCTGCGCGAGCCAGGCTTTGACGTGCTCGACGGGCAGGGACTTGGTCGCGGCGGCTTCCAGAAAGGGATGCTGCGTCGCGGCCTTGAGCCCGGAGTCGTCCAGGTGCAGCAGATGGGAGGTCAGGGAAGGCATGGTCACGCCGTCTCGGTGAGTGGTGACGAGGGTGTATGACGAAGACGCGGAAGTGTGCTGGGGTCGGAGACGGAAGATGAGACGCCTACCTTCGTCAGACTACGTCCAGGCTCGTCGTGCTCTCGAGTGGTTGGCTTCGACACGACCGTTGGAGATCGGGGGCTGGGCAACTGGGAAATGACGAGGTGGGGAGGGGTGGGCGGGCGTTGGCGTTGCAGCGACGACAGACTGCCCCTCGTCCTTCGAACATACTCCGTACATCACGATATGGAATACGATGGCAGCGGCGTGCATGACTACAACCACCTGCATCCTACCGTGCCCAGACTTCATGCACACTTTACAGATTCCGCACAGCTCACTACAACGATGCAGCACTCATAACGCGAGGTGGAACCCCTCGTACTCCCTCGCCCGGACATCCTCAAGCGTCTTCTTGTACCTCGGGATGCCGCCGGCATAGTTGAGATGCTCTCGGGGCTTGCCTGAAGAGGGAGACGCGATCAGCATGTGTCCCGCCCAAGGAGCAGTGGCTCTTGATCGAGTGGAGCACACTTACCAGGAATATTCGCGCCATTGTACCACGAGTCGACCTTGCCGCGCGGCGTGTCGTTGATCAAGTCATTGACGAGATCCTTCCACTCCGCCTCTGCCTTGGGATCTGCATCGATCTTGCGGAGCTTCTTGTCTCGCATATCACTCAGCACGTCCGCAATCCAGTCACCTTGGATCTCGATGCAGGACGGGCCGTTCGAGAAGGCGGTCGGTGCTTGTGGGCCGTAGGTGCTAGGCAGCGTCAGCCTTAGCTTTCTTCGCGAGACTGCAACGCTACATGTACTCACAAGAAGAAGTTCGGGAATCGCGCAGTTGAGAGACCCAGGTAAGTCCAGGTCCCTTTCGCCCACTTGTCGCCCATGAGCTCCCCGTCAATACCCGCGATCTTCATGTCCTTCAGCCCGCCGGTAATGGAGTCAAAGCCGGTCGCGAGCGCAATCATGTCAAGTTTGTGGTGCGTTCCGTCCTTTTGGACGACGCCATCCGAGACAAAACGATCGATGGGATTGGTCCGGACGTCGATAACATCGACGTTGGGCTGGTCATCGATCAGTACGGCGGCAGTGTACGGCACATGGGACTTCATACCCTGTTAAACTGGTCATAGAAGTCCTGCAGGCGATGGACCGGGAAGTCAGTAGGGAGTTTCAGAAGGTACCCCATCACTATACTCACCTGCTCGAGCGATAGCCGTTTGCCGCCGAAGAGGTGCGGACGCTCCATCGGCGCCAACAGCTCTGCCTTTTTGGGGTCCTTGACACGTTCTCGCGTCCGGTCTCGCCAGAAGTTGTAGGCTTCTTGGTTGGCTTCGGCGTTGCGGGTCATGTCGTAGTAATTGTTCATCAGGAAGCGAAAGCCGCCCTGTCCCGTTAGCATCTTCTGATGCTCCTGTCAAGATCGGATTCGCCTGCTCACCATCTTCCACAGCAGGCGATAGAACTCCTCCCGCTCCTCCGGTGTATGGTCATAAGTCAGATTCTCCCGCCACTGATATAAGAAGCCATTGTAGTGGTTGTTCCTATCGGCGAACCTGGCTCCCAGACCTGCCGCGACCTCCTTCTGCTCTTCCTTCGTCATGTAGACCTGGTTCATGGGACACGCCAGGTTGGGAGTCCGCTGGAACATCTTGAGATCGCCACCTTCACCAATCTCTCGACACCACTCCTGCGTGATCTGGACCCCAGTCGCACCTGTGCCGATCACCGCGACCCGTTTGCCTCTCACATCCACGCCGCCCTTGGGCCAAAAGCTCGAGTGGAACATCGTGCCCTCGAAATCCTCGTAACCCGGCCAGTCCGGGAAGTACCTCTTTGCCGCGAAACCCGTGCACGCCGTCCAGAAGCGCGTGGTGATCTTTTGACCGCTGTCGCAACGGATCGACCAGACGCATGCCTTGTCGTCCCATACCGCATCGGTGACTTTGGCGTTGAAGATGCAATCCCTCTTGATGTGCAGCCGTTCATCGACAAACTTGAAGTACGCCCGCAGCTCGTTGTGGTCCGGGTAGTGCGATGACCATGTCCATTCGTCGTACACTTCGGGCAGTGACAGCGCATAGACGGGATACTGGCTGTCTACTCTTGCTCCAGGGTAGCGGTTCTATGCAGCTGTCAGCTATCGGTACGGATGTGGGCCGAAGGGTCGTCGGATCACACACCCAGTACCATATGCCTCCCAAGTCTGAGCCAGCCTGTTGTTATCGTCAACGAAGTCGACGCTGATTTTGACGGATCTTACGACATGCCTCTACGATCTTTGCATTGAAGCCTTGTTGTCGAAGCCGATTGAGCAGCCAGATACCAGCGAACCCGGCCCCGACGATGATCATATCCAGCGTGTTATCGTCAGAACTTCTGCTTGCGTGCTCGGTCTCCAGAGTGCCATTCAATGGCTCTGCTCCGGCAAGTTCCCTTCGGAGTGGCATAGTGGAGGCTTGTAAGTGTGGGTGCAGTCACTTGACCTCAGTACGGACCGGCGGATCCAGTGTGAGTGAGAGTAAGGTGCTTTCTGTTCATATATCCCTTTCCCTACTAGCGCGAGATGGTAGACACATTTATGCAAGGCAGCAAGACGGCTATTGAGCAGAGATAGCCGTGGTTGGGCGGGGAAGTACTGGTAGCCCTCTCTCTGACAGCACAGTGGCGATTCCTGCAATCTGGACAACCTATCTGCGCGGAGTCCGTTCATTCCATGGAAACGTCGCGCCTCCGCCTTTCTCCTGTGGTAGCTAAGAGCGTTTCGAGAAGCTACGTGCCGCGGAGGCACGTCGCTGCATAGATAGCCTTACTTCTCTATGTACCAGCCGAGGTCCGCTTCATCGTCGAACTCTTCGGCGGTGAATCCATTGCCCATGAAGCTGAAGTGATTGTCGCTCCTGTATGTAATGTCAAAGTCTTCCGCTCGAATGCTCTCGATCATGCGCTTGTACAGGATCGCACTTCCGCCGAACAGCGCCGTCACTCGGCCGTCTCTCGTTCCTCGTTTGTACCAACTGACACAATCCCCACTCCAGACGAGCGTCTTGTGGATCTCATCACAGTAATCGTTGAAAGCTCGGACTGCAGACTCTTTGGGAGTTGCGGACTTGATGTTTTCCGTCGCTATCTTCCGAATCCATTGGCAGAAATAATCGCCGGTCCAGTTCAGTGCTTCCATGAGTGATCCGTGACCGACGACGGCATTTGGTCCCATCATGACAAAGTAGTTGGGCATGTCGGACGTAGCGACAGAGAGGTAGGACTCCGGTTCGTCCTTCCACTTGTCGCGGAGATCGACACCATTGAGCCCGACAAGTGGGTAGCGGGGACGGTGCGACACATCGAAGCCTGTGGCGCAGACGACTAGTGCTAGTTAGATGGCAGTAGTCCCAGGGCAGCTTGAGACGGTCAACGTACCAACATCAACCTCGTGGGCCCTTCCATCCTCGGTGTGCACCGCGCTTGCGGAGATGTGAGTAATCCTGCTGTTCGTAACGGAGCAATTCGACTTGGTGAATGACTCGAGATAGCCTGGACCTGGCGTAATGCGGCGACACCCGACCTCCCATTTCGGGATGAGCATCTCGCAGAGTCTGGGGTCATTGCCCAGCTTGCTCGCCATTTGTTGCGTTGCGAACGCTACCGCGTCCTTGTTGGTGCTGCTGCCTTTCATGAACTGGATCTCCGCGTCAGCACAGTAGCCATCTGCAGACTGGGGAACACTCACCATGCGGAATGCCTTGTTAGTCCGAGCAATCATGTCGTGCCTCATGTTCCTCAGCTCTGTAGGGTCCTCCCTCCACAGCTGCTTCTCTTCCGCCGTGTAGGCCGGATTTGGATCGTCGGTCTCTCGCCCAAGATGCTTCGACGGCGGCACTCGGTAGTAGACCCAGGTCGCTCCTCGCAAGAAGTTCGTCACTGTAGTCCCTGGAAGCTGCTGCAGCTGTGGCACGATCTGAATGCCCGAGCTGCCATTGCCGATGACAGCGATCCGCTTGTTGCTGTAGTCGTAATCGTGGTCCCAATCTGCAGAGTGAGTTATGTGGCCCTTGAAGTCATGCAATCCGGATATCTCGGGCCACTTGTGATGTACGAGGACGCCCTGGCCAGACAGCAGTACGTCTGCGTATTCCACAAACCGTCGACCTTGACTCTCAACGGTCACTTGCCATTGGCCGCGGTCGTCAAGCCATCGAGCTTCCCTCACCCAGTGATCCAGCCGCACATCGCGATCGAGATTCCATTTCTTCGCTGTGCGGAGGATGTATTCTTGAATTTCTGGCCCGCTCGAGTAGAATCGGGACCAGTCGGGATTAGGATCAAACGGAAAGGCCTGCGCCTGTCAGCTCGATCGGACGTGATTGTCCCAGGCTAGTATACTGACATAGATGTGCGAAGGAACATCGCATTGGACGCCTATCGAGCAGGATCAATGGCTCGTACACAGGCGGCAAGGAAGGCACGTTCAGGGGTTTGCTGACCCGGATAGGTATTCACCAGCTGAGGATGCGGCATTAGCAGAGCAGTGATCGCGGCCACCGACGATCATTGGCCCACCCAAGTGCCACCGAGTTCCTTGCGCCCTTCGAAGATCCTGTGTT
This sequence comes from Teratosphaeriaceae sp. CCFEE 6253, assembly GCA_033119285.1. Lineage (NCBI taxonomy): Eukaryota > Fungi > Ascomycota > Dothideomycetes > Mycosphaerellales > Teratosphaeriaceae > Teratosphaeriaceae sp. CCFEE 6253. The sequence goes on from JAWDJV010000267.1 coordinate 4,783, forward strand.
CGACGTACGACTCCGTCTCCGGGAAGCGATGCTGGAACTTGTGGGCCATGAGCAGCCCGGAGAAGCCTGCCCCGATGGTGATGACACGGAGCTTGCGAGGGGTGAAGGCATACTGTTCGTTCAGACCGCTTGGCTTCTCCAGGCCATTCTTGTCGCTGTCGCTATTGGCTTCTCCCTTCGCTGGGGATCCGGTGCAGTCATGGAAGAGACCGTTGGTAAGAGGTTCCGGAGCGAGGGCAGGCATGGCGGAGACTGCTCTGCGCGCTCGTCGTCGTCGTCAGTAGTGTCGTCAGTGGAGCAGCAGCATTGCTCATCGCCTCGAGCTGTCTCATCGTGGAGAGCGACGGTGGCGCCGGCGCCGATCTCGCCCGCAGACGGCAGCATCGACAGTGGCTTGCAGTACATGCACCGCATGTATCCTCGGCGCAGGTGCATCGGAAGTCTCCCCCACCCCATCCCCGCATTATTGTCGGAAGGACGGGAGGGAAGGTGCAGCGAAGGTGCTGCGGGAGGGCAACAACATCTCCTCTCGCCCCGAACTCCATCTCGTGTCTGCGCCTGGCACTCGAGGTCTCCTGCCAACCTGGCGGCGGCTTGGGCCAGTGCACGACGACGATGAAGGATCGGGAGCCATTGTTTGAGCGTGCTTCATCGGGATTCAGCACACCCGCTGGTCTCGCTGGCGAGCCTGCCCAAGGCGCATTGGACACGACCCACTGTGCTACGGGGAGTCCACGGCAAGGATCATATCAGCCAGGCGAGTCGTCGCTCGCTACCCATCACCTCATGATTGTCGCGAGCTCGACCGGATGCCTCGTGCGACGGCCTCGTGGCGTCTTGAGCTGCCGACCAACCACAGGGGTTTTATCCATTTAGCCACGCATCCCCGTCGAACACTGAATCTGAAACATCACCAGCTTGTCCCCGAGATAAGTCAAGGGGAAAAGAATGGTTCACGAACGGGTTTGCTTGGAGTTGCTTCGGTACCATTGTACTGCACTGTAGCACACACTGTATGTGAAGCGTGCGAGGCTTGGGAGCGGCAGCCACCCTACCGCATCGCCACGACTAGGCACAGCATGGGCTTCATAGAGTCCGAGTACATATGCTGTGCTGTAGGTCGATAACCTCTCCACGACATCATCCTTTCTCTCACTTCTGTACCTTCGTCCCTTGTTCAACCCATTCCACACAGACTCGCTCACTCATTATGGCGATCCTCCGCAACATCATCCTTGCCCTCCCAGCTCTTGCGGCGTGTTTGGCTGTGCCAGCGCCGCTCGTGGCGGAGGAGGTCCGCAGTCTGGTACCGCGCGCGAACACCCCCAGCTCAACAGGCACCAACAATGGCTACTACTACTCCTTCTGGACCGACGGCGCAGGTACCGTTCAGTACACCAACGGCGCTGGAGGCGAATACAAAGTCACGTGGTCCGGCAACGCTGGCAACTGGGTTGCTGGCAAGGGTTGGGCGACGGGCGCTATCAGGTAGGCCCAAGCCCAAGTCGAGACCGCTTGGCTTGACTAAATGCCCTGATAACAGAGACATCTCCTTCTCTGGCACCTACGCTCCAAACGGCAACAGCTACCTCTCCATCTACGGTTGGACCACCGTAAGTGCAGGCTGCAGGTGCAACACACGGAGACCGTCACTGAACACGCCCTAGGATGTCTTGGTTGAATATTATAGTACTCTGGTACCTATAGTATGCATGTGTTGCATAGACTGATCGTGAAGCCATCGCTCGTTACAGGACCTCCGCGACCACATCATCAGCGTGCCAGAAAGTCCAATCGCACGTAGTGCCCCCGTCTCGCCCATTTTGCTTCTTGCCTGCTCGTGCCACTTGCACGCCTAAGCCTTACGTTCGATCGCGAATAGCGCAACCGGTATCCACTCAGATGTTCAGCGCTGACTCAAATCGATGCTATCGAGAAGCCTAGCCGAGGGATCGTGGGAGAGGTGCAGATCACGCTCTATTCCGAAGTCTCCGTGTTCGTCGAGGTCGAGGTCTGTGATGTCGTGGGAGCAGGGGGCAGTGCCGCCTCCAGCACGTCTTGGATACTTTACCCAACAGCGGGTCCTCGCATCGTTAGCGCCGAGGATGTGTATGCGGAAACTCAAGCCTTCAAGATCAGATGCACCCCCGCATTGAACGTCACAATTGTCCTTCGCGTTCTGTGTCGGTCCGTGTTCGAACCCCCGCCGGTAGTGGTTGCACACGTCAGCCGACGACGGCTCACTCACTATCGTATACCACTCCCCAACCCTCGAATAGAAGAGCTCGCCTGATGGGTCTACCTCGGGATCGTAGGATTCGAACAGCTTGTTGAAGCGCATCTGAGCGTGGTAGCCGAAATCGGAGAATTCGAGCACGACTTTGCAGTGCTGCAGGAGATCAGTATACAATCGCAGCTCGCTTGAATGGTCGTGAGATACCTCGTGTAGCTCGCCTGCCAGCTGTGACACGTAGATGCGGGCAGCGTTGATGACATTGTTAGCACTGGACGTCCCCTTCTATGGACAAAGCGCAGATTCTCCACCGCCTCTGAGCCGTATGATCCGCCGAGCTGCTCGAACATCCATGAACGCACCCCAGCCAAGGAGACGCTGCGTGTGAAGGAGAACATGGTATGTTGGACGTATACTGGCATAACCACGTCGAAAAGGGACTTGGACACCAAGAGTATGTGCAGGCATCGCAGACACGAGGGTGACACGTATTGGGCCCTTTTGAAACGCGGCTGCTCGTCGATACCGTTCCAACTGTCATAGAAGGATGCGAGTCTGGGTGCCAGGGGTACGCCAAACTGGTAGCGGACGCGTCTTGGGAAGAACTCCGCGTTCTCATCGAGATCGCGCCATCCCTTGTCGAACTTCGGTATGACCATGCCCGCAATCTCCTGGAGTAGCTCCACGGGAAGTCTTCCAAGAAATGTCCCATTTTTCACGGGGGGCGCCAGAAAAGTCTCGTACTCTTCTGCTCTCGTCACGAGTTTGGGCTGGTATCTCACTGCACGTCCGCTTTCGACCTCGACCTTGATTTCGGGCTCAGTGGTTGAGGAAGACATCTTGTCTGTCGGCGAATCGTGCAACGGTGAGGGCCATGCGGCATGAAAGCATGGAGAAGTGCAAGTTTGCTCGACCAATCTTGCCAGCATGAACCTCGTCACGCAACACCAACTACTGACGGAAGGCCATATGTACCAACTGCTGAGTAGCGAAATCCGAACGTCACTTTTCCGTTCAGTAAGTGTACGTCGCTTTGAACAGAGATAAAGTATCCCTACTATAGTACGCGTGAGCGCTTTCGACCGTTATGTTTCCGTTTAGCGTGTGTACGCCTCTTTAAACAGAATTTAAGTACTCCTACGCCTTATCTTATATACCGCGCTCCCTCCGCTTCTTTAACCGTACCTCCTCTACCTTCTTAATGTCCGTAACTAAGCGGTCTACGGCCGCGTTTACTAGCCTCGCGGTAGTATATAAGGGATAAGATACTAGAGTAACGTAACTACCTACTTTACTTAATACTTACCCGTTAACCTTTTCCGTTTATAGGCGACATTGCCTATTAAACAGTAATACAATATAGAACAATAATAATAGTATATTATAATAGCCTATAGCGAGGCTAATTGCAATAATAGGTTTAGGTATAAAGCCCTACTTCTGTTTATAATAATTAGCTCTTAATAAACGGAGACTTATATTTAGTTAAAATCCATAACGATCGGCGACAACCTTACGCTTATTAAATAATAAGAATAATAGTAACATTCGTAATTAAATACTCGACAAAGTCCGCTCTTCTTTAACTTTCTATTCCTTAGATAGACCGACTTCTACCGCCTCCCTAGTAGTAATAGTAATAACCCTAACCCCCTCCCTATACCTAATACTACTACCTCTACTATATTACTATAGCGCGGGCGCTAATATACGACGTCGCCCTTAAGTACCGCCTCCGCGCTAGCCGCGAGTACGGCTTCCCTAGCTTTATAGAAGTAAATAAGCGTACTATAGTTATAGGTACTACTAGGTTGCCTACGGGCGTAATATTGTCGACGAATAATCGATAAGCCGCTCGTAATAAGTAGAAGTACTTATACCCTTTTCCGTTCGAAGCTACCGAGCCCCTATAAACAGAAAAGTTAATATTAACTAGTACTAATTACCGCCTCGCTCGCGATGTCCGTACCGCCGTTCGCCTCTCGCGTACGGTATATCTTATAGAGTACCCTCTCCCTATTATCGGCGACGACGACGATAATAGCGACAATAGCGGGATAGCGTTCGGCGGCTTCGGCGGCTAAGGTAGCGACTCCCTAGGCTCCTCCTCCCGCTCCTTAACCTCCTCCTCCTCCGACGACGACGAAGACGACGACGACAATAAGGAAGCTACTAGGCCGCCGATACCGTAGACCCGTCGTAGTCGGCCTCCTAGTTCTAGTACTATACCTCTTTGCCGGTAAGCGTAGTCTAGCCTAGCTTATATATATATATTAATACTAATTGTAATAGGCTAACGACGGCTAATATAGACGGTACTATATAGTAGGCGGTAACGTAGGCGCGCTAGGATACTACCTCTCCGGCGTTAAAGCGTCGGTATACTATAGTAGGTCGTACGTAGGAGTAGGGTATACTACGTCCGGTACTATATAGCCGTTATAGTAATCGTATATAGAGTGTAACCTACTCGTCGCTAGCTAGAGAGCGGTATAGTCGTTATCGCTAGGATAGGGCGCCTATTAGTATCGACGGGGCCTACTAAGAGCTCGTAGTACTATGTCTACTACTGTACGATATCTTAGTCTATTCTTCTTAGTAGTTAGGGAATGTAGCTAGGTCTTCTTAGTTTTAGTCTTATTATTTCTATTTATAGTAAGCCTACCGCTATAAACAGTTAAACTAGTATCGAGATATCGAGCGTAAACTTAGGACTAGCTTGCCGCATACCGTATTGCGCGAGCCTATAGTTTTTCTATTCTAAGGCGGTTAACCTATATAAACGGAAATGCCGGCGTAGATTACCTTTACCTCCGCTAGCTTAGTAATTACGAAGCGTTAGCTTCGTTTACACTAACTAGCTACTATAGGGTACGGCTTTCCCGATCGTATCGCCGTATAAGCGTAGTTAGTCCTTCTTTAGTAGTAATGTAGTAGGGACGGTGTACTTTCCTTTATTATCGCGTAACGGGGGTCTCGTAACGTACGGGCTATCCCGTACGTTGCCTTCTTCGAGCGCGGCTTCGTAGTAAGAGCGACACTAATACACTCCTAGGATTTTGCTTCTCTTGTTCTTAATGCGTTAGATAGGTTGTTACCGAGAATACTACTTACTACCCTCGCTGTAACCCTACTCGCCTACCGCGACAGCCTGCCTATCTGCTAGTGCCTCGAGTACTTAAGAAGCTCTCTCTCTCCTATAGTACCCTACGGTAATCGTCTGTAATCGTCTGTAATCGTTCGCTAACCGTTTGTATAGCGATGCGAACGACCCGCTATCCGCCCCTACCCCGACTATCGCGATTAGCTATCCTATCGACGAATCGGATAACGAAGACGGACCTAGCTACTAGGTTAAGGTTGAGCCTACTACTAAGAACGTAGCTAGGGATTACTAGCTAGAAGAAGATAAAGTATAGGAGTACGTAGATTACGACGGGGATATTCCAATAGGCGGAGATAAAGTGTAGACGTCCTAGGATACTAAGAAACAGTAGGAGAAGATGCAGATGCGCATTCGGGACACTATGTTTAAGGCGACGCATACGTACTAGCTACGTAGCATTTGCGAGGCGATGCGTAAGCTCCGCCTAATTAAGAAGTACGGCCATTATCGCGATATAGTACTCCTTTGCTACTAGTTGTTTAGTAAGGCTAAGGCTCTCGTACGCTACTCTACTTATCTATTTGTTTAATACTAATAGTAGACAGAGGATACTAGTTAACGGGCAGATCCCGCTACCGTACCGTATCTTCGATATAGGCGAGCGCGCTATTATTAGGAACCTATAGCTATAGGACCCCGATACTACCGCGCCGCTTAAGTAGCTTCTCGTCTCGCCTAGCTATAGCTTTAAGAGACATAGCTTTATGCCTTATGTTAGTAGGGCGGGTTAGGCGTAAACTATAGCGGCCGCAGTGTCCCTATTCGAATTCTAGGTCTAGCCTCTAGAGCGATACGAAGGGTTCCTATTCGATACGCTCTAGGACTAGAAGGTAGACAGTAAGTCTAACTTCCTTAGGCAGTTTAGTATAGATAGGTCGGCGCTACGGTACCTAGAGGCTAGAGAAGCATCTATCTAGGCGAAGGAGGTAGGTAGTAACGAGCGGTTGTAAGGGGTAGGGCGGACGTAACGATTATAGCGACGATTACCGCGACGATTACTATAACGATTACCGCGACGACTACGGTAGCGATTACAGTAGGGACCGCGTACCCTTAAGGCAGTACACTGCTACTTACGCGTACGAGGCGTAGCGTATACGTGTTACGAACATCGTAGCACATAACGCGGAAGACTCCGCACGAGCAACTTGCTCCATTAGGCGTCAGTCTTGGCGCATAGAGCAAAACCAGTCACGTGACTAGGTTTGCTCCATTGCTCCATTTTGCTCTATTGTCATAGAGCACATAAAGCACATAGAGCAGGACAACGAGACACGAATCTCCTTTGTATATATCGCGATGGATCTCTACATAGGTAGTTCGTGTTCAACTCATGTTTCAATCCAACTAAAAGGTCTTCGCATACCAACGCTTAGTGATTCACTTAGAGAGGTTCATTAGGTTCTACTAACACAGAGAGAAGTATTCCCACATCCGTGTCTTGACACTAACCAAGCCCACCGAGCTCTACTACGTCGAGACGACTTTGTCGGATCGCAACAATACGATTGTATATACATTATAGTATTCTACTCCTCCGTGTCGCTAATTCCTTCTATCCCGATTATGTCCTTTACCTCTACTACCGACTCTCTATACTAGATCGTCGCGTCCGTTCCTTCTATTCCCGTAGCCTCTAGCTACGCCGTCGATAGTAGCTCTTCCTATGTCGCCGTACCGAGACCCTATCGGGCTATTATAATATCGGAGAATAGCGCGGGACTATACTAGCGGTTGAAACGCATCTAATGCCGCGTAATGCTAAACAGTCGCTCTACGCCGACGCTCGCGGCCGGTATATAGAGTATATCTCTTACTATCTAGGTAAGCCTAGGGTAGTCGTCTTTTAGCATTCTCTATATGCCGAGTATGTCGTCCGGAAATCGCTTATCTAGGTATCGATAGTCTAGAGATAACTATTAGTCCTCGTAAGGGCTAGAGTAGATAGGAGTTAACCCGCCCGTAGCCTAATAGCGGGACAGTTCGCTGCCCCTGCTTCTAGGTATAGTCGTACCGTCCTTACCTATAATAAAGCTAGTTATCGCGAATGCCCTATCCCGGCGCTGCTACTCCCTTGGCGCGGTAGTAGGTACTATATAAGTAGTATACTTTGCGTTAAAAAGGCGCGTAATCTTATCCTAGTAGGTAGTACTATCGGAGCCCTACTAGCCCTCTATCTACTAGAACTAGTCTTTCAGCACGGGGTGTAGTATAATAGCCATCCCGTAGAGGTCGCCGTAGTGCTCGTAGGTCTAACTATAGTACTTTCTTAGTTTCTCTTAATAGGCTTCTAGCGCCTATAGCATCTGCTTTTTCTATACTATATTCTTCCTCTTTAGCTTTCGCTCTACGGCTTCTATAATAGAGAACACCCGACTATAGAACCCGTATACTAGGTAGAGGGATAGTCCCTTTGTCTAGCCGATTAGCGACGTACAGAGAGCGAACGGTCGAGACAGCTCGATTAGATAATCTAACATTATCCACTCCCTACTGTTTAACTTAAGCTAGTAAAGAGCATCGTCCTCTACGTACTTTACGATCGCCGGGCGGAGCTTACGATACCTTACTAGTATTGTCGTTAATAAGTCCTATCTAGTCTTTACGTCCTATACGAGGCGGAGAACGACCGTAAGGGGCTTACTATTACCGCCTTAGACGGCACCCTTAATAAGGTCCTCGACGATAGCCTAGAACTTACTAGTACGGGTATCGCTAGCGTTAACCTATACTATCGTAGCGCGAACCTATCGCGGGATTAGCAACTATACTAGACGATTACACTAACGATTACCGTAGTCTCGGCGGCGGAAATTACCTTTGCGAGGAGGTAAGGTATCCCGTTAATAGATATCGCCTTCTTTAGTCGATCGAGCTCCTTCTTCGAGGTATTCTCGTCCTAGACTTTAATTAGGTCGTTATTCTTCGGGGAGATCTAAAGCGTCCTATATAGAGCCTTTAGTGCGAGCTAGAAGATGTAGGCAAGGTAAGGTAGGTACCTAGTTGCCTCTATATTGAAAACATCCGAATCTAGTTCCCCCGCCTCGTCGAGCTAAGACGGTACTATTAGTACGAGGGGAATAGTAGAGTTAAGATCCGCCTATAGGATACTAATTGCTTTAACGATCTCCGTAAAGAACGTGTTATTGTTCGAGGCGTTGTCGGTCGTTATAGCGGCGAGCTTATCTATAACCTTATAGCGCTTTAGTATCTTCTCGAGCATTAACGCAAAATTAGCCCCGGTATAACGACCTTTTACTATAGGGAAGTCGAGGAGCTACTCGTAGAAGCGCTAATCGTTGTCTATCTAGTAGTACTATACCCTAAGGAAGCCGTACTTAATAGATATTGCGCTCTAGCTATCTACGGCAATAGCTATCCGGTTTGCGGACTCTAATCGTTCGGCTAGTACCTAAGCGTCCTCTCTAGCACGAGCGTGGATATAACGGCGCTAGGTAGACGCCGTAAAGAACCTCGCGTCGGGCGTAAAGTATAGATAGCTGTCTTATACGGCTTAACTTTCGTAGAAGTTAAGTAGAAGGCCCTTAGTAAGAATTACGTTCGTCTAGTACGCACTAAAGTCGGATGCAGTAAGGCGCCGCGACGTCTTCTAGCGTTTGTTAGGGGCCTAAGATCGATTACGTAGTTAGCGGTAGACGATTACATTGCGTAATCGTTAGATAAGAGAAGGGTCGATATACCGAGGGGGGGTAGGGTCGTAACGCGGCCGTTAGTAATCGTTAGTAATCGTCCGCTATACTTACCCGCTAATTTACCTTCTCTATAGCCTCTCTCGAGAAGCCTCGCTCTTAAGTAATACTCTAGTATTTTGCCGACGTAAGGTAGTCGCTTATACCGTTCGTGCCTACTCCTAACGTAGGGTAGATAAGGTCGCGGTCGTACTCCTTATAGATAACCCTCGGAGCCGCTGTCTCCTTTACTATACCCTCGTCGTATATATCCTAGTACTGCCTATACTTCTTACTTCCCTATTGAATCGGTAGTTTCCTAAATTATAGGTACTCCGCCTAGCCGATAGGGTCCTACTATCCTTCTATATACTAACGGATAAAGGCTTCCTTATAGGGTATACGGAAGAGGAAGTACTCTCTACGAGACTTAAACCTAGCGACTCTTACGAGGTCGGATAGTATAGTAGATAATCCTACTCTTAACGGGGGTGTACCCGTTAACGGGTTCCGTTAGGAGACCGATTACGAGGGCCGAATACTTAAGGGCCCGAGGGATGTATTATAAGAAGGACGACCTAGTAGGGAGCGAGGCGGCGAACTTAGTAGAGCGTAAATAGCATCCGAAGACGGTAGTTTAAGGGGCGGACTCGAGGCTCTATCTATAGCGGGTTCGGTCGTTAGGGCTACCGGCGAGTTAGTCGGTTCGCGTCGGGGAGTAGGGTAGAATATAGGTAGGGGAAGAGGGCCTCTAGGCGTAAGCGTACTCGGTAACCCTCGCTGCGATAGTAGTAACGCGCGAACAGGAAGGTCCCTATAGTCGACGCCTCCCTAGGTTGCCTAGATTAGTAACCGTAGCGCATCGTAGCGAATAGCCTATCGCGCGCGTAGACGAGCGCTTACCCTCGACCGTAACCCTCTCTACTTACTCGTATTAATAGGTATAGACGATTGCTCCTACGATATTCTACTTCGAACGCGTAGCGGAGTACTAGACGGGCTAGTAGACCCGGCTAGGGAGGGCGTATTATATAGTTAGTACGGCATTGTATCGTTATGCGTAGAGTAGCGGGCACGGTAGGTATAGTTATGCGGTAATCGTCGAGTAATCGTTAGGTAATCGTCTAAATAGAATAATAGTGTAGGTTCCTAGGAATAGAGTGTATATAAGTACGGCGAATATCGATAACGGGGTGCGGTAGGGACCCCGTTACTAAGACCCCGTCTCTCCCCGAGACCCCGTTACTATTTAAACGGGGCTTAGTAACGGGGCGGGGACCCCGTTACTAAGACCCCGTCCCGTCCTACCCCGCCCCGTAGGGGTGTCTAATTACTAAAAAGAAGAAGAGCGTAAGAAGGCGAGGCTTACGAGAATATAAGTCTTACTAGCTATTATTATACTATAATGTAAGTTTCTATACAATAGGAGTAAACTTATTTAATTAGAAATAGAACTTTACCTTATATACTACCGACAATCGCAGTATACTATTATTATTGCGGTATCTAGTATTGTTGTTTAAATAGTATAGCTCCTATTAAACGGAAATAAATAATATATACTATTAAAGGAGAGACGGTAAAGTAACGCCGATAAGGTTAGTAGCGACGGAAGGCTACTTCTACTCGACGGCGAGATCGATATTCTCTACCGCTACTTACTCTCGATAAAGCTACGCGCAATACTGCGCTCTCCGTGTTTAGTTACTAAAAGAAAGTATAGTACTAGTAGAAGTAATACATTAAGAATACTTTGATTCTATTTAAGGGGGCGCGCGCACAGTGAACGGAAAGATAACGTTCAAGTTTCGCTACTTAGCAGTTGGTACATATGGCCTTCCGTCCTACTTGGAGTCTCGTGGTTTCGGCTGCGTCCCGTGCCGCAGAGATGCGCTTGGCCGCATGGAGTCAATTTTCCCGTGACATCCAAGTCTGCTGTTGCCACGCCACCTCACTATCAGAATCCGTGGCGTATCCCTTTACGCCAGCCAAGCAGCTGCGGTTACTGCGGCCACAATGCGCTGGCAACGCCGGCATTTGAGTAGGGCTAAACGGTGTCCCCGTCCCACTCCACACCACCTCCACCGCACATATATTCGTCAGGGCAAAGCGACGTAGTTTGGCACTTGAAACAACAGGACGAGGAAGTATTCGTCCTAACTCACTTAGTCGCACCACTGAAGCAGGACTTCTTCCGGTCAGCATGTCCATAGCTACATGAGCTCCCATATGGACCCACGGATTGCTATGTCCTCGCCCTGGCCTACCCCTGCCCATTGCATCACGTCAGTCTCTCCGCATGCTCCCGGTCGGATCAGTAGAGGTCAAAGCGCATCGCTTCGCCGAGAGGCAGGGCGGTGTTCTCCTGCGCCCTGTATATCACGAGGCGAGGAAAGTGCCCAGCCCAACCCTCCATCGTACCCAGCTTATCAAGCAGCACCCTCATCTGAGCTTTGAGATCGTCGTCCTGAAAGAGCAGCACGAAAGAGTCGCGGCCCCAGTACCGGTCATCGTTGGCGCAATGCTTCTCGATAAGTAGAGCGGCAGTTTTGAGGGCAATCGCTTTGCTGACGGTCACCTCGGCCATGAATTCACCCTCTGTGTGGAATATGTCAGCACGGATAGAGGTGGTAAGAGAGACGTTCTGACCATGCGCTGCAGCGCGGTCAATGACGCGACTGAAGATTCCCAAGACCATTGACTTCACGGCGAACTCGATCTGTCGCCTAGGCCCTGCGACGACCACATCGTGCAGCGCCTGTACCATACTCCGAATGTTCGCTTCGTCGGTGCCGTTGTGTACTGCGGTGAACTCGATCTCGCGCATCACCAAACGCACAGTGTCGCTGCATTGCACGCCGGGCACATTCATCTACGCGACTTGTTCAGCGAACGCTGTGGACTGTAGAGCAGCACATACGATGTGCGTGGGACTCTTGTGCCGTGGACTCTTGTGCCGTGGACGGTGGCCGTGGGACGGTGGCCGTGGGACGATGGCCGTGGGACGATGGCCGTCGGGACGTGGTCGGATGTTGGCGGAGGAATCGAGAGAAGTCGAGAGACCACCTGCATTTCGATCACTCGCTCTTGCCTCTACCTCCGCCACAAATGATTTGTTGAAGTAACGTCATTGTTTCAGAGTATGGTGGTACCGTGCCTGTGGTCGCATGAACAGGCATACATGTACCATTCGAAGTCGACACGCACAGTTTCCACTGAGACCTTCACACGCTCGCCGGCTACGATTTGCGGTCCGATGAGCATGCGCGTCTCAACCACTACAACACAGCCCGGCCAACCGCATGACAATTGTTCTCGTCAATCGCGCCAGGTCTACACATGCCGGAAGCAGACGCCTCCCTCCTCGTGGACAGTGTATGACCTACGGGCACATATAGTGTGGCATCGCGCCCGTTGTGCTGCGCCCGCGCGGCCGTCAATTACGTAGAGCCCGACCGCTCTGGGCTGTGGTTCTTCAGGGTAACGAGGACAACCGTTTCGTGGACCCAAAGCCCAAGTCCACATCTCCTTTGGCTCCTGCTTTGCCGTCGCTCAATCCTGTTGATCCAGCCGGCGCACGGTATTCTGCGCTCGGTCGCCGATGGCTCCGCTCGCTGCAAACGAAAGATCACCAGCGACGGGCTACCTTCGGAAATTTTGGCAGCACAACATGTCAGGAGAACTACCGGGCGAGGGATTGAGGGCATGGGGAGTTGCTGTCCAAGATCTTGCGCGTGTTCGTGAAGATGCAGCCGAGTAGGCGATCGCAACGGTCGATCGCGTGCAATGACAGTGCTTGTGCAGCATTGGAAATCGTTCCGCAAGCGTGCCTGTAGCTTCTCACTGCTCCCATCAGCTTGTCCTAAGAAGTCTTCGAGCAAGCCAAGGCAGATCTTGCCAGTGCACCGAGCCTCCCGGCTGGACGGTATCAGTCCACTATTTGCGCGCGGATGTCCCGCCAGAGTACGAACTCGGCATTAGACCAAGTCCTCTCCGCTGAGAGTCGGTATGCATATGCGCATGGTTAGTGGATCCAGAGGCGACGTGTGCCAGTATACGATTCGCGTCTGGGTTGAATTCTGATCGCCGAGCCGAAAAGACAAGGTAGATGCTCGAGCGTATAAAACTACCGGAAGCTTGGCAGCGTCGGTGCAGTCGCCGCATCACATCAAGTGGCATGTTGCAGTACAGAGTGATCGGCCGAGCTGACCGCTATGAACATATACGCGTAACAATCGTGTGACGAGGAAGTAGGGGTGGGAAACAGCCGGGCACAGTTGCAATCGCGCCGAGCGGAAGGCGTTGGGTTCCCGTCCGTATGGGGCGCGCGGCTACGTCCTCTCCCGTCAGCCGCTTCACTGCACTTCACGTCAACGCCATGGCATGACACGTTTTGCAGTAATTGTTCTCGTTGAGAGCTACTCGTGCTCGTCTCGATGTGACCGCTAGTCGCGAATCATGCGCAGCTCAGTTGTTGGCTGCGTCCCGATCTCTCGCTCGCACCTTCGTCGCCGCTCCATTTCTCCGACCCACGTTCCGACCGCTACTCGATATCAATCCCAAACTCCTCGGATGCGCGCTCCTTGAGCTTCTCGATTTCCTCCCCGATGTTAGTAAGAGCGCTGAGCTTTGTACGGACTTCGCCGAGATAGCCCTGAGCCTCCTGCCCCGGGTTAGTCGGTATGCTCAATGCGAGGAATATGGGACACTTACCTAAGCATCGTGCTCACCGTCGGCAGAGTTTTCGATCTCTCCTACGAGTTCATCGCGCGCTGTGTTAAGCACACGAGTCGCGAACGTGAAGAAAGCGGGGACGAAGTGCGTAACTAGCAAGTTGGCGTCGCCCTTGTAGTCTGCGAAGGTTGCGACCGCGAAGAGCCCTACGAAGCGGCCCACGCTCGCAAAGTGTTCGTCGAACTTTATAGTAGTAATGTGGCGCGTTGCAGTGATCTTGACGCTGTGGGCTAGGCCGAGGACTTCTTGCTTAAATGAAAGGTTAGTCATAATCGCTGCCCTTGTAGTAATAGTTGTCGGTAGAGGTCAACTCGACTAATAATGTTAGCATGCCGGTGGAACTCCTACACCTCCAATCGAAGAGCTAGGACTTACGACTCTAGGACTCCGTGACCGTGCTTCTCTTTAGATCGTAAAGGAGTATTGTAAGTATAAAGGGACATACTCTTAGTAAAGTAGTAAGCTATTAGCAAGCTTATTGTAAGCGTACGGCCCGTGGCCCGCAGTATTAGACAGTAGGTAACATGCCGATTACTACCTTGTTTATAGCGCCCTACCTTTATATCTTCTAAGTAAGCCTTAAAAGAGGCCGGCATGTAATGCTGTACTAGCCGTAAACGGCCGATACTGCAGTTAGCACCGTGTGTCGAAACCCGCTAGCGAACTTTCCGAGAATTACTAAACCTCCGCCAAACGCGAACGACTACTATTTGTTGCGATCCGACAAAGTCGTCTCGACGTAGTAGAGCTCGGTAGGCTTGGTTAGTGTCAAGACACGGGTGTGGGAATGCTTCTCTCTATGTTAGTAGAACCTAATGAACCTCTCTAAGTGAATCACTAAGCGTTAGTATGCGAAGACCTTTCAGTTAGATTGAAATATAAGTTAAACACGAACTACCTATATAGAGATCCATCGCGATATATATAAAGGAGATTCGTGTCTCGTTTGACCGTTCGACTATGTTGCTAGTCAACCGGTCGGTTCGACTGTATGGTCGTTCGACTATGTCGGTAGTCGACTGGTCGGTTCGACTAAGTTGTATGACCGTTAGTCGGTTACGTGCGCCACGTTATACCTTAGCTAATTCCGTTGGCTGTGAACTTCTCGCGGCTGTGTCTTCCTGCGCAGCCTAGCGCATGTTCGTAACATTACCCCCTCCTTATCTTCTAGCTCGTCCTCGAGCTTCTCTTGTGAGTGTACTCTATGTTCCTTTATTATAAGCGGAGAACCGCTAACACGAAAAGAACGCCGTAAACGATAAGCACTTATTATCGAAGCCGAAGGAAACGAAATGCCGTCTCCCTGTTCTTCTTGTCGGGACGCGAAGGTGCCAGAAGGAAGAGATCGTCCGAGGTGTGTAGTGGATGTTCGATTTGGTTGTTGTTCGCAATACGTGCGACGGGGTTACTCCGGGTGTAACGTGACTGTCACATAGACGGAGTGGGAGCGATTGCGGAGTTAGCGTCGTAAGCTGAAGCGTTAGCTAGACGAGGCTAAGGAGAAGGTAACCGAGGCTATGTCTCGTGTACATCGTTTGCGCAAGCAGCTACGCGTAGCGGAGGACCGGGAAGAGAAGGCGATAAGCAAGGAGTTTGTCGAGCTATAGAAACTGCCTTCCGATAGTGCAGGCGCTCTAGAGGCTCCCGCCGAATGCCTATTAGAGTTAGAGGGTGTTCCGGAGGAATTGGAAGGCGTGTTCTAACTTCCTATCCCTTCCTAGGCTAAGTTCTCGATAATCCCTAACGCCGAATTCTGGAGTTTTCCTGCTGCGACTAGCGGAATTAGCGCAGTTTCGCAGAGTAATGGGTGAGGTAGTCCTTAGGTTCCTAGGTATTATCCTCCTTAGGGTATCCTTTCTATTTGACGAGGTAATGCTAACCTCGTTTTCCTAGGATTTCTTCGACAACGAACTTATTGTTTTCCTGTAGTTCGAAGTGGAACGTCGTCTGTAGCGTGGAGTCCGGGTTCGCTAGTTCCAGGAGTGAGATGTGGAACACTAGGTGTATCCTAGCATCTTTAGGTAGGCTAAGCTTGTAGCTAGCCTTGCCCCTTTGTTCGTCGACCAAAAATAGTCCGACCTTCATATAGTCTAGTTTCTTCGTACCTCGTCGAGTCTTAAGGTTCTTCGTAAGGAGGTACACCTTATCCCCCTTCTTAAGTAGAGGCGCCGTTTTTGAGTCCTTGTGTCGGCCGCTTATTAAGGCACTTTGGGATTTGGTGAGTGCTTGTCGCATAGTAGTATAGATGTCCTTAAGTGATCCAGAGTTGGCTAAGGCCCTGTCGGTCTGTAGTCTAAGTCGTGGTTCCATGAATAGGTTCGGATCTTTACTATGATTAGCGAAGAACGGTGTTTGTCTAGTGGTTTCGGAAGCGTTGTTGTTGAGTGCGATCTGTGCCATAGGCAACAGTGAGACCTAGTTGTCCTGCGCATAATTGACGTAGTGGCGTAGGTACGCTTCTAGTAACTAGTTGCTTCGCTCTGTTTGTCCATCCGTCTGTAGGTGAAAAGCTATAGATAGCTTATGCTTGATTCCTATTGCTGCGACGAGCGTTTTCTAGTAGTTGGATGTGAAGAGCTTGTCTCGGTCTGTAATGAAGACTATCGGTATCCTATAGTAGCGCACAAGTCTATTAAGCACGAGGCAGCCTAACTGCTCCGCGTTAATAGACTCGCTATAAGGGATGAAGTGTAAGTATTTCGTTAGTCGATCGACTATGACTAGTATAGAGTCGTGTTGTACTCCTAGAACTAGGTCCTTGGACTTGGGAAGCTTAACGATGAAGTCTATCGTGACTTCGTCCTAAGGCTGTTAAGGTGGTTCGCGGAATTCTAGGTTTCCGTATTTGGCGTGCCGCGAGGCCTTGTTCTTGTTGCAGCTGTCGTATCGCTTAATGTACTTAGAGACCTTTCGTCTCATATAGGGGAACACGAAGTTGCGTCGTACGTGTTCCGTGGTTCGAGCAATTCCAGGGTAGCCGAGTGTCGGTCCGTCGTAGTGATCTCGAATGTAGTTATCCTCTTTTCCGGGTAGTACCTTGAACTTCCTATGTTCGACTAGGAACTGTTCTTGGTTATCGCGGAGTATCCGTAAGGTGGTATTGAACTCCTAAGTATCTACGCTCAAGCTACTATCCTTATTGATCTTAAGGATTCGTTGTGGTTTAGACGAAGTATCTTCCATATAGTCAATTCGTCTGCTTAGCGCGTCGGCGCGCCTATTGTCCTTGCCTAGAGTGTATATAATGTCGAACTAGTATTGTCCGAGTAGCTCTGACTATCGACACTGTCGTCTCGAAAGATCCTTAGTGGTCGTGAAGTATTGTAGGTTCTTGTGATCCGAGTAGATAGTTAGTCCGGTTGCTCCTTTATAGTATATTCTCCAATGGCGCAATGCTGCGACGATTGCTAGCAGCTCCTTGTCGTAGATTTCGTAGTTCTGTTCCGCTAGTGACATCTTCCTTAAGAAGTATGCGATAGGGTGTCGGTTGCCGTTCTCTTCCTAAGTAAGGTAAGCCCTAATAGCAAAGTCGGATACGTCGGTTTCGATAATGACTTTCTTCTTTGGGTCGAACATAGCTAGTGTTGGTACAGATGCACTTGCTTGTTTGAGGCGACGGAACGCCTTTTCCTAGTCTGCTCCCTAATTGAACACGATGTCCTTTCTTATAAGGTTCGTAAGTAGCGTAGCGATCTTAGAGTAGTCCTAAATAAACTTGCGGTTGTAGTTCGCAAGTCCTAGGAATGCCTAGACGTCCTTGACTGTTTTAGGAGCCGGCTATTCCATAATGGACGTGATCTTCTCGGGGTCTATACGTATTCCATTGACGCTAACGATGAATCCGAGGAAGTTAACTTCTTTCCTAAAGAACTTGCATTTCTCTAGTACGGTTCGGCATCCTGCCTTGTCTAGTCGTTCGAAGACGGTGTCGACATCCTTAATGTGTTGTTCTCGGCTGCCCTTTGTGAACACTAGTAGGTCGTCTATATAGGCAATAACGATGATGTCGAGGATATGTCGAAGCGTTTCGTTAATGATTTCCTAGTAAGTAGCTAGTGTATTGGTGAGACCGAATAGCATTACTAAGAACTCGTAGAGTCTAAAGCGTGTCCTAAAGGCGGTCTTCTATTCTTCACCTTCGGCTATGCGTATGCCGTGAAAGGCGTCGCGTAGGTCGATCTTAGTGAACTACTGTGCTCCGGTAAGCCTGTTCTTTATTTCTTCGATGTTCGGTAGCGGGTACCGATTCTTGATCGTGATCGCGTTAAGTCGTCTGTAGTCGATAACCATCCGTAGCTTGTCTGGTTTCTTCGGGACGAACATTGCTAGTGAGGCCGCAGGTGACTGAGATTTGCGTATCTAGCCCTTGGCTAAGTACTTGTCGATCTACTTACGTTGTTCTTCTAGTTCTCGTTGTGATAGTGCGTAAAGTAGTCCCTATGGTGGATCCTTATTAGGCTGGAGTCTGATCTTGTAATCCTATAGTTAGTGTTTAGGTAAGGCGTCGAGCCCTGTCTCTTCCTAAAAGAGCCGCTTCCATTTCTAGAACTCTTTAGGGATGTCCGAAGGTGCGTCGTGTCCTTCATTAGTTCTAACCTTATAACCCTGCAGGACCTTGCTAGTATCTGTCGAACTTGAGCTAAACTGTGGCGTCGTTGTCGGTTGGCGGAGTTGTGTATCCGTCCTTCCCTTATCCTTTACCGAACTCTGCCGATGTAAAGGGTTGATGTCGATAACGCAAAGACATCTCTCAAAGGTAAGTACTCGTTTCCTCTATTCGATATAGGGGTTGTGTCGTTCTAACTAAGGAGTGCCTAGAACGATATTATGCCTAGCTATAGGCACGACATCTAGGACAACCGTCTCGTAGTGCTGTTGGAAGATCAGTTGCAGTGGCATTGTCTTACTGTCTACGTCGGGTAGTAACGAGCCATCGACGGCCGTCAACTCGTATCCGCCGTTTTTCTTCTTTCGGGTAGCGATCCCGTAGTAGCTCACAAACCGTGATGATATGAAGGTTCCGCTAGCTCCGGAGTTAATTATGGCGTAGGTTTCGTGTCCATCTACAATGCATTTAGTGCGGAAGACTAGTACTGAAGTCGTCTGAGCATTCGTGTTGTTAAGCTCCCGTAATCTGCTCTTATCGACGGGTCTTATTAGTTTTTTGACTGTACAGCGGAGGTCCTAGTGTCGTTGAGGCAGATTTCCCAATTAAGGGGTCTACCCTTGGATCTGAATGTGACCCTTCCTCCGTGCTGTATTATCGTGACTTGTCCCTTGAGCGTAGCTCGGTAATGTTAGAAGATCCTTCCTATATAGGTCGTAGGTATTATTCCGTTTAGTATGAGTGGAGGTATCGACTACTGTAACATGTAGTTCGTGCATTGCCGTTTCATTTCCTGCTCTAGGATCTCATCGTCCTAGTATCTGGCCTAGATTTGCTCGATCTCCTTGTATCGCTGTGCAACGGTTTGCACGCGATCTCTTATTTGTCTAAAGATGGCAATCCCCGTTAGTGTAAGGTATCCTCCGCTTAGGTAGAATACACTTCCTATTGGTACAGCCTCTCGAACGTACAAGTAGTTGTACTCGTCGACGTTGTTGATTTGCCTATAGGTCTAGAACATAGATCGCAGTTGGAGCATCGTCTGCTCGAACTCGTAAGGGTGTAGTCGTCGCTTCCCGGATATTTTGGGAAACATCTCCTCGAATCGTTAGGC
>JAWDJV010000268.1:0-24203 GCA_033119285.1 Teratosphaeriaceae sp. CCFEE 6253
GGAAGAGGTTGTAGGCGCCTGCGGCCTTCTTGGCATCCTGCTTCGACTTTGCGCGGCGGTTCTGGAACCAGTTCTGGGGATTGCAGTCTCAGCCACGGCGTCACATCGTGAGTCCCGCGAACACCACTTACGTTGACCTTGTCCAGCGACACTCCCAACGCCTCCGCAAAGCTTTTCTTGGTGCTTGTAGTGGGCTTGGTCTGCTTCATGTATTCGCCCTCGAGCATCTCGTGTTGGCCCTTGGTCAGGCGCGGCTTGATGTCGCACACCATCGCCGGCTGCCCATTCATGTTGTAGTAGCCCGCGTTTGGCGCATCGCCGCCCGCCATGGAAGGCTGCGCGTGCTTGGTGTAGAGGGTGCGGTCTCCCGTGCCCGCGTCCAGGTCCTGGAATCCCGCAGGACCGGTGAAATCCGCATAGCGCTCCATCTCCAGCCGGCCAAGCCTGGGATGGGAGCGAACGTGGAGCAACGTTAGCGGGGCCCGCAGGAAATGCAGATGGGACAGCGAGCGTCAGCGGTGCGCGCAGTGGCCGTGGAGCTCGCGCGTCGTTGCCGGCCGGATGGTCAGCGTGAGGGTGCGATCCCCCCCCCGGCGCACACCCCAGGCCCGTCAGGGCGTGTCTGCAGGGTAAGTAATGACTCAAAGACTCATGAGGGCGATGATGATGAGCGTGTCGGCGAACGACCGCACGACTGAGACACAGGGGCGAAGCGAGGGTACTGGTGTGCGCGATCGATCACAGCGACGAGCAACGCCCGTCTCACCGGCGAGGAAGAGGGTGAGAGCGGAGCGGGTGCAGGCGAGGAGTCCACAGAGCTCGGATCGTCTCTGGGACGATCGCAGGACGACGGGTGCCGCGTGCATGCTCACATCTACCGCGGGTCCTCGGGGCCAAGGCGGCTCGATGATCGTCATGGCCCTGGTCCGATGCGAGCTGTCCTTATTATAGACAGCCCCCCGTCTCTAGCGTAGCCTGCTTGCCTGCTCCTCCAGGCGCCGAGCAGCAACAATTGCTCCTCTCTCCACCCGCTGTCCATCACATCACTCAGGAGCGTCTCGAGATGGCCACGACGCCCATCGCTGCATCGTCGCGGCGACGGGCCACCACGATTTGGCAAGTACGCGCCAAGGACAGGGCCCGGCAGCAGTATGCGTCGCGGGCGGTCTATTTACGGCCTGGCTTGTTCCTGCAGATCCGCCGTTGACCCGCGTGGAGGAGGGCGATCGTGTTCAGAGGGGTCCGATCGTGTGGAGCGCACCACCACCGGGCCAACCACCGCTCCTCTTCCTCGCACCACGGGGGCATCGACTGATGAGCTGCGGAGCGGGGACCTCCCCGATTTGCAGGACTCTTTCTCACTGCTGGATTGCGGCGATCTGCCCCGGCAGCGGACCGCAACACCGCGGATGTCGCTTGCGGGGAAGATGACCTCCCACCTGCACGATTGTATATGGAGCGTCAGCTCAGCGCATGATGATGAGTTGTCATCATCTCATGTACATGCATGAGGTGAGCTCTGCAAGGCCCCTTGCCTGCACTGTGCGACACCGTGCTTGTGAGGGCCATCCATCTGAATCACCCGTCATAATAAGCTCGGATCCGGCAGGCAAGATTGGCGTGGAGCGAGCATCGGGACCGGCACTACCACGGATAGCGGGATGCACACCTCCCTACTCCGTACCTAAGGTACATGTACCCCAAGCACTGTCCACCAAGCACTGTGGGAAGGCCCTTGTCGCTGCGATGCACCGTCACAGCCACTGGTTCCGGGTGAGCAGCCCCTGTACACGAGCAGCGAGACTTGGTCGGCGCGTGCGCTGTAGTGTTCGTACATCGGTCGATTTGGCTAGGACCACCGCGCATTACCTACACCACCTCCGTATTCCAGATGAAATGCACCTGATCTTGCTCGGTGGTCGCCAGCCGGCCGTACTTGATGGACAATCATGGCCTCTCGTACAGGCGGAAACGCTTGTGATCTGCCGCTCGCGTCATACAACGGCCGCGGAATGAGATCGTTCACTGGCTCGAGATCACATGATGACGGTGCATCAAGCTGCACTGTGGCTCATACAGTAGACCACCGGCTTCTGATATCTCAGTGCATGAGAGGGTGCAATCGAAGAAAAGCTCCCACCTACGGCATCGAGTGCCGGGAAGGCCAAGGAGGCGCGTGAGCACGTGATGAGACATGCACGCCCAGACCTCCCGTCCCCAAGTTTCCAAGTCTCATGTTTACTCCATCTTACCGTGCTGTGATCTGTCGTTGGAGCCTACTACCTTGGCGTGGCATGCTACTCACCCGACCTTACTCTCGGTCGTTGATCTTGCGTCGAATGTTCACCCCTGTCCAGACCTGATCGCTCTCATTTGTACAGTGCATTTACAGCCCCGCGAGTCTTGCGAGGCCACCGATCGCCGCGTCAGCCATCACGGACGCCCCAACGAGAGCGCCCTCCTCGCCGCCCGTTGCAGGACATGACGGTGGAGTAGGATCGCCGCGCGGGAGACTGCCGGAGCTGGGAGGGCAACCGCTCAGTCCAGCGACAGCGCGGCTGCCCCCTCCACGCACGCCGGCCACCAGCAGTACCAACAGACACCGCGACGACAGCTCGGAGTACTACACCGCCGCTTGGGGATCTCCATATGCCCGATCGACATCTCCGACGGGCTCTGCGCGCACTGCACTGTCAGCACAGTCGCCGAGCGAGGATCTGCTGGACCCCTCGCCTCGTTCCAGCTTCAGCCTCGAGCACCGTGCCTCGACCCTGCTAGCAACGGTAGACCATCCGCAGTCGCGACTGCCGCGTTCGTGGACTGCGGCAGCTGTGTCGGGCGTGGGTCGAGCAGAGGACTCGCACACACCAGGCTCAAGGACGAGGCGGTGGGTGCAGCTGCCGCCGCGCCAGGGCTTTGGACCAGACTGGGAGGACAACGAGCCCTCGAGTACTTCGGATACGGAGGATCGCGGTCAGGATCAGGCGGCTTCGTCCGTGTCCCCAGCTTCACAGCGTAAGCAGAGAGGGCACAAGCTGCGCGAGGACAATCGCACACTGAACCAACGAGACTTCCTCGCAATTGCGCGCTCCGGTCAGACGACGGAGATGCCGAGCTTGTACGACTCGCGATGGGCGGCCACACCGCCACCTGACAAGCTGCATGAAAGCAGCAGTGGTGCGGGTGGGAACGGAGAAGTGGGCGAGGTCGACGTACAAAGAACACCCGTGTCGACGAGGACAGACCGGGCGACGGCTGGAGCAGACACGCCGCCTTTCGAGGCTTCGAGCGGCGGAATGAAGTCACTGGATCAACTCACCCACGAGGTCGAAACGCCGCCAGTGAGGGGCGACGCAGAGCTGGCTCTGCCTACGAACGACACAAGCGTAGCACTTGCAGTGGAGGAGAGTGAGGCCGCAGTGGCAAAGCGGTCAGCTTCTGTGAAGGCTGGAACTTTCGACCCAGCCTTCTTGCCCACCACTCGCTCCAGGCGACGTGTGAACTGGCAGGGCAAGAACTGCATCATCTCCATTCCCTTTGTCGACTATGAGCTATTGGGGAAAGCTATGCCACACACCCTTGGAGAGGTCCACGCACGACTGGAGCGTATGGCGCAGGATGGCCTTGACACACGAGGGTTTGATCTCGACCACAACGGCGGATGTATGGCAACGCTTGCACAAGCAAGACCCATCTTCCCGGACGAGACGGGAATCCTGCTGAGTGCACGCGAGCGGCGCCCCAAAGTACTGCTGCCGGATTTCAGCAGGCTCAAGGCGGAGGCGGAGAGATTAATTGAGCAAAGACTTGCAGCTCTCGGCGTAAGCATCGGTGGTGGCGGTCCTCCATTATTTGTCACCTCGAACTCGTCACGGCAGCCTTCGGAGCAGTACCCGCCGCTTCCATTCTCTCCTCCACTGCCTACAGGCTCTGGAGAGAGTATGGGGCGGCCTGCCATACGGCGCGGCCACACACACGCTATGTCCGTTGCGACGCCAATGTCTTCTGCAGCTGGACCGTTTGGGCATATGCAGAGACACTCGACTTTTTCCGGTGCTTCAGGGCTTCCATTGCTTCAGACGCAACAATTTCCGCACCACGCTCAGCGCTCACTTGTTCCAGACAGGCAAGCGAGGTCGCCGCAGGGTTTCTCCGCGATGGCCGGCTTTGCGCAATTCGATCAGCCAACGCAGCTCGGGACTCTGCGCGTGGGCTATGGCTCTCCCCATCCCCTGGGCTCGCCGCTCGATCAGCAGATGCTGACAATGCCGTCGCCGCAAGCTCTCATAAGAGGCCTGACACCCGAACGAATGCATAGACAGCATGCCTACTCCCAGTTTGTGCAACACCAGCCATTGAAAGGTCAGAACACATTCGTGACGCAGGTGCCAAGCCTACCCCAAACGCCGGCCCTACCACAGTTGCCTGAAGAGAATGATGAAGTGGAGCAGGAGCAGCCGGCTCCGGCAACATCCGTGACTACTGCCCAACCTCTTACCTACCTTCCGCCACGGAAAGGAGCGAAGGTCGTTGTGGACGTAGCTGTACCAACGCCAACCCGCGGTCATCAGCACAATATTAGCGAAGGCTTAGAACGCGATATTCTGGAAGCTGAGTTGCGCCATCAGGCTGAATCAAGAGACTGGATCGAGGTCATCGAGTCTGATGAGGAGAGCGCCCCGTCTGAACATGGCACTTCTCAATCCGAGACTGGAGTACGACCTTTTGTGAAGAGTCAGTCAGTCAAAGCGCTACTTCATGGGCACGAGAAGACTGCGTCATATCTCGACATTGCTGGACGGGCTTCTAGGGTCAAGTCATCAGCGCCTTTCCTAGGTGCGAGCCTAGTCTCCCCAGCTGGCCTCCCAGGTGCAATGACAAGCAGCGCGCCGACGCTCGTGCATGAGAGTCCGGCCTCTCTTGGGCGCTTCAATGTTGCAGCGCCGGCGTTCAAGCCATCCATCGCGCTCTCCATGCCGAAGTCCGAATTCAGCTTCTCGCCGTCAGAACCTGCCTTCAACCCCGTTGCTACTGGGTCCGAATCATCGCAGGCTGAAGCGAAAGAGCGAACAATAATCGACGAATTGCCATGTATCTTTGGGAAGGTGAGCATCCCCGACATTGTCACGCCGGCGAGAAGATCGAAGGCTGTTGCTATAGTAGCACCTCGAGAGCGTGCGTGGAAGGTCACAGAATCTGGCGAAGAGCACGAAGACGATCACGGTCGTCCTGCGCAGAGCACTGAGCGGCTCAAAAGACAGCGCAAGACTGGCGACGATGGAGATGAGGTTCCGAGGTTCGCCGAGCCGCCATCAGTGCCCAGCGCGGCGCAGCCCGATGTGAAGCCCCATGAAAATGTGGTTGGACATCAAGGAGTGGAGGGTGGTTCACGCGACGACACCGATGGAACGGAAATGTCTCTCAATTATGCTGGCAAGCTTGCCAAGACCGCGACCGAGACAGTCACCCCGTCGGAAAAAGGGTCACGGTCCGACCATACCCACAGCCACAAGAAGTCTAGCTCGTTGTCTGCACTGGCCCGACCTTTCCAACCACCGACAACTTCGGAGCCTTTGCATATCTCCGGCGATCAGCCTGCTGATGCTGGAGAGTTGTCCGTCTCGAACCGCGCATCGGCGGATCGCGGGACCGAGGCGCACGCGACGCCTAGCACAACTCGTGTGGATGACCTACAAGCTGCCTCCAGGCTTGACTCCGCGTTGCACGAAGATCCGGTCCTGCTCGACTTCGAACCTAGCAAGCGCATCGACATGGTCGCTCATCCGGAGCCTTCTTTCAATGAAATCGACGCTGTCATGCGCCAGCTCAACGAGGACGAGCCGGGCGAGGCGATCAGCGATGATGACGAACGGCAGCTGTCCCCTATGCCCGACACAGACGAGCAGCCCATCTTTGGTGTGACTTATTTGCCTGAGTGGTCTCCCAGCCAAGCCGAAACGCTCAATGCGCATGACCGCACCGATAGCGGCGGGCATGCCATCAAGGGATGGCCAGGTGTGACGCGTCTGAACAAGACAGACGATGTTCCAATGAGCGACTGGTCAGGCGTATTGTCGCCACCGGAGGAGGAGAAAATCATCGAGCGCAGTACTTTGTTCGACAGTCGAATCGACGGACTTGTTGGAAAGGCGGTCCAAAGGCGCCTACTACCGCTAGAAGAGAGCTTGCGGAGCATACAGCATGACATTGGGAAGCCATCGAGATCTATGAATGGACTACTTGTCAAACGCGCATCATCCACTGCAGATAGCGATGCAGATGATGAGGACGACCTCGTGGATCATCATCGGCCCCTATCGCATGGCCGGGACCGGCGCATCGACCATGTAAAGGCAGCTGTGATGGAAGTACTGCGGGAGGAGAAACCCTGGCATCCGGAGTCAAAGTCCGATATCTCGGACCTTCACGCTGCATTGGCTGATCTGAAGGTCTCTTTCGCAAGAGCAGCGTCGGCCAGTCTCGACCTCGAAGATGTACGCACGGCGATCGAAGATGCGTTGCACCGTCAAGGCTACTCGGCGGCAAGTACCCAATCCCATGAACGCGAGATGTCCGAACTCGAGGGCAAATGGCAAGAAACACTCGCTGGTGCGCTTGAAGAGGCCAGCCATCGGCGTGATGTTGAGGAGCGCGGCGCGGAGACGCAAAGACTTCTGCGCCTTGCGGAAGACGAGCTCACTCTGCTGCGTGGCGCTTCTCGCGACGAGGACGGCAGCCTTGTACCAATAGATGTCGAGCGCCGCGAGATGCTCGAACGGTGCGAGAAAGCAGAGTGTGCCGAGCAGCGTGTTGAGCTTCACAGGAAGGATCTCGAGGCAGAAAATGAGGCACTGCTGGCCACACTCGAGGAGTACCGCATGTCGAGTAGCAAGTGGCGGCACGAAGTCGATGATGGCGCAAAGGATCGAGAGGAGCTTGAGGAGACCGTCGCTGTCCTGAATCGCGTGGTAGAGGAAGCGCAGGAGTCCAGCAGCGGCATGAGGCGCAGATTGGAGAGGCTCCATGCCGATATGGCTGCCGCAGCTGGACAGCTAGTGAGCGAGAAGACGTCCGCGAGGGCAAGAGAACAGGAGTACCGCGACCGCTGCGAGCGCCTTGAAGCGCAGCACGTCGTGCTTGCCAGGCACCGCCACGAACTCGATGAGCAGCTTCGAATGCTGCATGATGATCAGGCTGAGGTTGCTCGAGTGAGGCTTGTACTTGGTCAGGATGCGACTTCCACCATCTCACTGGAAGCACTCGTTCGCAGTCTCCAAGCACAGTCTGTGGAGCAGGAGTCACGAGCTGCCAAGAACCATGCCAGCGACTTGGATGCGATCACGGCGCGTGCCAGCGAGCTCGAAAGCAAGCTAGCCAGGGCTCGCACAGAAGTGGACAAAGTCCAGATGGAGGCCACTTCGGCAACCGAGAGTCAGCAGCGCCGACTGGCTGAGCAAGATAGCACCATGCGAGCAACGGTGAACAGGCTTCAAGATGAGAGTGCTGTCGCGCTAGACGACGCACGACACAAGCATGGGAACGACCTGCGAGAATTTGCATCGCAGCATGAACGAGCTCTGCGCCACGTGGCCGAGGACAAAGAGCGCTCAGAGTGTATCCTTAGCGAACGGCTAGCGTTGTCAGAGGCAAAGCTGCAGCACTCGCAGGACCGTATATCGCACATGGAAGAGAGACTGGAGGTCATACAGTCAGCAGCCCAGGCAGCAGTGACGAGGGCGCAAAGCAACAGCCTATCGCTGTCCACAGGGCCCCCCGCAGGTCCTGAAAAGGTATCTCCTCAAGCCCTACGCGAGTCAATCCTTGTACTACAAGAGCAGCTCCAGGATAGTGAGGCTCGCATCGATCGACTCCAGCTGGAAGTCGATGGCGGAAGCCCTACCAAGCTGAAGGATCGCGATTCCGAGATCTCATGGCTGCGCGAGCTCCTTTCGGTCCGCAGTGGAGATCTCGCTGACCTAATCAATACACTTGCGCAACCCACGTTCGATCGCGGCACGGTGCGGGACATTGCCATCAAGATTCACGCGAATTTGCAAATGGAGCAGCAGGAGAAGGAGCGTTTCGACTATGGTCCCCAGTCGCTCGGAGGTCAAGCATTGGCAAGCATCTCCAGCTTTGCAACACCCAAAGCTTCATCTCTCACCTTGGCTTTCAACAAATGGCGCAGCACGATGGAAAGTTCCTCCCTGCGACATGCGCCTCGAAGAATACCAAATCCGCAGGCCTCTACGCCCTCGAAGCCCGCGGCTCAACGAGATAACCCTGCCATGTACATGGCAGGGCTGATGTCACCGCCTGCGAGCGATCTGCGCCGAACGCCGAGCATTGAGGCCTCCACGCTGTCGTCTCGTGCGCACCTGCATGCAGCCACAGTGCCCAATCCACGGGATCAAGCAGTGCCCCTCGGCACGCCTCTAAGCGCTCGGCGAGATTCTGAGGCACTCGAGGAACCTTTGACGCCTCTATTCCGCGAACAGAGCTATGATCGGGATGCGGATCACCGGGAGATCCACACGCAAAGCTTGGAGGACGACGATCTCGATATTCCTGATTCTGCGGCTCCGGCAGTCCGCAGCCTCGCAGACGAGGACTCTGTCGATCAACAATGAGGCCCTTCCCTATCTGCTCCTCTGCGGTATTCCGAGAATGACTTCCAGTCCAAAATGAGAACATGGTGTCCTCAGGGTCTGCACATACTGTTCACTTGGATATTCCCTTGCATTTGCGGGCGCTCGATACCCACTGCGATATACCCAGGCTGGCACTGTTGGATTTATGTAGCAATATGAGGCGACAGCGCAGGTGACATAGATTGAATAAAGTTTGGTGTACACTTGCCGCGCACGACTTGGATGAATTTCCACCAGTGCCTGTACCGTGCGCGACACCAGTCGTCTTGACATCGACTGTGACACGCGCACTGTGCGCTCTCGCTTTCGTACATGCGTGTGTGCGTGATCGTAACGTGAGTTGGCGCGCCGCCCGACCTCGTCCAACTTCCAAAAGTGGTGACGACAGACCTCACTTCACAGAACGAGCGGCGGCAAACGAACCGCACAACCTCATCAGCAGCTTCTCCCACGCAATGACGGCAGCTTTGTAAAGGCCAGCTTGACATGTCCGATGCTTCTCACCGGAAGAAAGCGAGTTCTGGTATGCCGACCTCGCTGACTCGTGAGACGCGCAAGACTGACCTCCATCGACAGCTTTCCATATCGTCGCCGGCCTGGGCTCCGGCGCCTTGAGCGCCTTCCTGCTGCAACCCGCCGACCTCCTCAAGACCCGCGTCCAACAGTCACAGGCCTCGACTCTGACTGCCGCCTTCCGCAAGATCCTCGATGGCCCGAGCCCGGTCCGCTCACTATGGAGAGGCGTGACACCGTCCGTCATCCGCACAGGCTTCGGATCCGCCCTTTACTTCGGCATGCTCAACAAGCTGCGGCAATACGCAACCAGTCTCCCAGCGGCACCGGTGCTGACTGGCGAAGTCGGCTCGGTCGACGGGACCTCGGCGCTCCCAAAGCTAGGCAACGTGGCGAACCTGGCGACCGGAGCGCTAGCCCGAGTCGCTGCCGGCTTCATTGTGAACCCGATCACGGTGTTGAAAGTGCGGTACGAGTCGACTCACTACGCCTACAAGTCGTTGGCCGGCGCGGCCACAGACATCGCTTCCAAGGAGGGGATGCGCGGGTTCTTCGCCGGCTTCGGCGCGACAGCTGTACGAGATGCGCCGTACGCTGGCCTGTACGTCCTCATCTACGAGCAGGCGAAGGCTCGGCTGGGCGCCGTGGCCACGACTGGCGAGCGTTCATACCCCGCGACCATGTCTACTTCCGCACCCATAAACTTTGCCTCGGGCGTCATTGCGGCTGTGACGGCCACAACACTCACAAACCCCTTCGACGCCATCAAGACCCGGCTGCAGATTGCGCCGTCGCGGTACGGAAATATGTTCAAGGCCGCAAGCATGATGCTGCGGGACGAAGGCATGAAGAGCATGTTCAGTGGACTGAGCATGCGCATCGGCCGGAAAGCATTGAGCAGCGCCTTCACATGGACGGTGTACGAGGAGCTCGTGCGACGAGCAGAAAAAGTCTTAGTCTAGTGAACAGTGTCATCGGCACCTTCCCACTTGATCGATGTTCGCCGACCATTACATCAACCCTGACCTCTGAGCGATCCAACTAAAGCCACCTGCGAAGGCAGTGCAACCCGCGAAGATGATCAGGGCGCTGTACTGTCCGCTGTATGCAGCATGGCCTCCGCCGTCGAGTGGATTGCCACGGTCAAGTAGAATCTCGCTGAGTGGACCAGAGACCACCGCGCCTAGCCCCCCTCCGGCAGCAAGACAGCTGAATCTACAGTATAGAGGGTTGAGTCAGTATTGCCTCGAGGACAGAATCCATTGACAAGCGAGACTGACATGACGTTCGCATCCGCCGCGGCGCAGTCTCGCCGTATAGCTTTGATCATTCCACACCAGCTTGAGGAGTACGAGCCAGCCGTCAGACCGTATAGTAAAGCGAACACAAATAAGAGTCCTACTGAGTTAGATGCACCCCACGCCGCAAACACAGCGGTCGCCGCTGCTAAGCCTGTGGCAAAGGAGACAACTGTCACGTCGACCCGGTCCATGAGCGCACCGACCAGAACACAGCCGAGGACGGACGCCACGTTCACCGAGACCAGTGTGAGTGACCCAGACTGACTTCCGAGGCCGAGTGACTTGGCATAGGTTGGCAGATAGTTCGAAGGGAGGAAGTATCCCGTGCCTTCTACTATGTTGAACGTCTGGAAGACCCAGAACTGCCGGCTGCGGAGGAAGGTGGTGTCGATTGGCCTTGCCGCCGAGCTGGCTGGGATCGGCAGGCGAGGCTTCACCAACACCAGTAGAGGAGCCATCAGAAGCACCATGGCACATGCGATGGCGCGGAGAGTCGTCCGGAGGCTATAGCGAGACAGTAGTGCCTGCATGGCCAGGGGTAGGATGACACCACCTGCTTCATTCCCGGCCCTGCAGAGATGTCAGGGATGTCGAGACACCCTCCGAGCATCCTACGCACTCACCACATGATGCCAATCGCGAGGCCTTTGCGCCTGACAAACCACTCGTCCAGATAGGTGACGGTAGGTGCAAACATCAGGTTGCCCCCAAGCGCGTACAGCACACCTTGGCATGCGATGAGCTGCGGAACGGTGCGGGCGAACGAGGCGCCGATGAGGCTTGCTGCTATTGTTGGTAGGCTTGCCCATACACTGTAGCGCTTCAGGAACGGCCATCGTTGGAGGACGGAGAAGTAGAGCGGCATCATCAGATACATGAGGCCGGTTGCGGTCGTGCCAATCGCCGCGATGCCCTTCGAATGCGAGCTGAAGGGTTCATGCGTGGTGTAGTACTCCTACCGGGCAGTGATGGTCAGCTCCCAGGCTTGATAGCCCTGGTCTGGTAGAGAGAGCGACGGAGATTCCCGACTTGGCTGGTCAGAGGCCGCACTGGGAGGGGCAACGTGGTGACCGTGCAGCGGTCGCCTCCACATTCTGCAGCTCCATATCGCCGGTCGATGCGTCCTGCGCAGTCCCGTGGACTCGTGAGCGCGTAGCTAGGGTTTCCGGATCTGGGCCACGGTCACGCACACCAGCTACCATGTCCACGTGCGAGGATGGCTGCCGCCCGTCGTCAAGCCAGCGACGGCTCTGCTATTTGCCCGAGCCGGCGAGCCGGGCATACCCACGGGACTTCGGGCGCGGACCGCCTCCACGTTGGTAAGCGGGCTGTCTTCGGGAGTCTGAGATCCCGTATGCGGGCTAGCGCAGCTCGGGGCTAGCGCGGTTGTAGCCGTCACTACTGCGTCTCGAGAGGGTTTCTGGCCGAATGATTGACGAGCAGACGCGCATTTAAGGCGGATTTGTCTGGTACATGTATGCAGTCGCTGGTCCCTGGCACGCTCTCGTGATATTCTACTGCTCCGCGCAACACCACACGATCCTGCAAGTGCGGCGGGAGGTATACACATGGGCTGCGACACCCACCCGTACACTCCTTGACTCTGCAACCCATCTGTCAGTGCTTCGGCTCCCCATCGCCCAACGGACGTCGCAAGTCATCATTTCCCCAATTCGCCACAGCCAACACACGCAGACGCAGGCACCACCACCACCACCACCACCAGACGCAAGCTGAATCATGTCGGAGACACGCAACATCGTCGTCCTGGGCGCCTCGTTTGGCGGGCTGTCCATCGCCCACTACCTGAGCAAGCACACGCTTCCTCAATTGAAGAAGTCGACGGATGCCAAGTACGAGCTCCACCTCGTCGACCCGTCCACCCATTTCTGGTGGCATATCGCAGCTCCTCGGGAGATTGTCTCGGTGAAGGAGATGCCCCATGAGCGTTGCTTCGTCCCGAACATGACAGGATTCGACCAATATACCGATCTCCGAGGCTCGATCCACTTCCACCAAGGCTCTGCGGCCGGACTGGACACGACCACTCGAACAGTCACCCTCAATACTCCCGGAGGAGGCGACGAGGTTCTGCCATACTATGCTCTGGTCATCGCCACTGGCGTCCGATCGCCAACACCGCTCACGACGCTTCAGGGCGAGCATACCCTTTCCGAGAAGGCGCTC
The DNA here is from genome assembly GCA_033119285.1 of Teratosphaeriaceae sp. CCFEE 6253. Lineage (NCBI taxonomy): Eukaryota > Fungi > Ascomycota > Dothideomycetes > Mycosphaerellales > Teratosphaeriaceae > Teratosphaeriaceae sp. CCFEE 6253. The sequence goes on from JAWDJV010000268.1 coordinate 12,653, forward strand.
GACGAGATGAACACGAAGCTCGCGTCCGCAAAGGATATCGTCATCTCAGGCGGTGGACCGATCGGAGTCGAGACTGCTGGTGAGATCGCCACCCATCTCAATGGCAAGGCGCGCATCACGCTCGTCACCAGTGGCTCCAAACTTATCCCGATCTTCACGGCTGGGCGTGCTGTCAAGGCACAGAAGATGCTCGAGAAGCTGGGCGTCACTGTTGTTTACAATGTCAAGACGACCGGATCGAAGGAGTCGGGTCCCAAGACCGAGATCCAGCTCGACAACGGCAAGACCATGACTGCCGATGTCTTCATTCCCGCCTACGGGGTGCGCCCGAACACCGAATTCCTGCCAGGAAACCTGAGGCGCAAGGATGGCTACGTCGACACGAACCCCACGACTCTGCGTGTCGACGCCGCTGGGCCCCGCGTCTACTGCGCCGGCGACGTCTCCGCTGTCAACAACGGGGGCGTCCTGCTTCTCCAATCGGCCATACCAGTCCTCGGCGCCAACATGAGCCATGACCTCCTTGAGGACGCCAGGGTCGGCACCTTTGCAGAGCGCAAATACGTCCGCAAAGATGGCGAGACACAACTGGTCCCTATCGGAGCCAAGGGTGGCGTCGGTGCCTTCGCCGGCTGGGGCATGCCCAGCTTTGTGATTGCCATGGTGAAGGGGAAGGACTACTTCTTGAGTACGATGCCAGACATCCACGAGGGCAAGAAGTATGTCAAGGCATAGAGGGGGTTCCAGGCCGGCGGCTACCACGTAGAAGGGCCGCGCGAGACGTTCGCCGCACTTGATTTGCGATCGGCTTGTGGCTTGTACCTCGTAATCGGATACCCATAGGATGATCAGTGTGTCCATCGATAGCAGTAATACAGTAATATGCCGCGCGATCTTCGACCAGATCGGGGAGTCGTCGCAATTGCTCGATTAGCCTCGGTTTTAGGTCGTCGCGGCCACAGAAGAGGATGCCTCTCCGCTGTGTTCATGGCACCGGCTCGGCGTGACGTGGAGAAGCGGTGTTCCTGTCGCCAACTCAATCTCAGTCCTTGGGCGGCGAGATGAGTACCACCGCGCCAAGTGACATGTGGTTGATGATGGACGTGTTCCTTTCGAAGGAGGCGGGACGAAGTAGAGCTGTCAGTGCTCCTCAGGCGCCCGTTGCGCCCGGCGTCACGCGGCGTAACAGCCAGGCTGACCAGGAGGAGGCGCTTACTGGCTGGCTGTCGGCGGCGGATGACTTGCGAAAGGCACACTTGAGAGCGCGCTGTTCGTATCGACAGACGTTCACATCGCGGTGAGGCAGCCCGTGTCGCCCGCTCTGCCGCATGCTCCACACAAGGAACGTGGTAAGGATGGCGGCGGGAGCAGCCGACAGTCGCGGCCGCACACCCGGGACCTGCACAAGCGCATCGCTCCGGCGTTTCACCATCACACGCTAGACCTGTTCCTCGCGCATGGCGATCAGACTTTGACCTTTCTCCGCGCAGCGACCAACACATCTCCTCTCGCGCTGGAAATAGCTTCGAACGGGCGTCGTAGACACGATGGTGATGCTGATCGTGATGCCTGATCGGTGCGAAGCTTCGAGTCGCTCTCCCGCAGAGTCCAAGTGCTGGTGCCGCGGTCGGAGAGCGGCAGGGCGGAGAGGACGTGCGACGGCGCTGGCGATGGCGAGGCTTCATCACGTGCCCAGTGCCTCCGTCTCAAGTTGCCCCCTATCGTCCTAGGCTCTGCCTCCTTGCCGTAGCCAGCACCGGAGCCGAGACCCCTGCGCCGTGCCCTCTCAGCAGCGCCTGCCGGCGCGCACCACCCATCCCTGACATCTTTCGTCCGCCCGCTTGCCGCGCGCGCTGCACATACACTCGCTTGACGCGGCCACACCACACTCCTTCACCCCCCACCAGTCACTGCTGTGTCGCGAGCAGACCACCATCCCTTTGGCCGAGTAGTGCGACCCGAAGCACGCCGTGTTTCAGCAGCAGCACCTCCCTTCGTCAACCCGTGACACACCCTTGGCTTGCCGCGGCGCGCCAACGAGCTCTCGCGAGGCCCTCTTTCCTGGAACCACTGACCGGGCAGAGACTCCGCGAGCTTCGACGACCCAGGCCATCCTCGACGACGAAGCAGTCTACACCTGGAACCCTGCAGGGACGGCGGAGATTGGCTGGGCAAAGCAGAAAGGGCAGTGAGTCGGACGAGCGCGAGAAGGAGTGACCTGGATCACCGCGACCTCTCCCGAGAAAGCACGACGCGGGCGACTTGCGCGAAAGATACCGATTGGGTAGCCGTGGATCACACGGCCGCGGAGCATACTCGATCCTACCCAGCGACGAGGTCCAGACCAACTCGGGGCCAGCACACATGTCTGGCCCTCAGCCACCCATCGCCATCGAGGGCCACTGCTCGGCGATCCACGATGACACGCTCTACGTACTCTCGCCCGCTGGCCTGCAATCATTGCCCCTCAAGGCCAACGCGACATGGAGTCAAGAGCCGAATGGAGAGTCAGTCACCGGACCAGCCTGCGTAAGGGCAGGCTCTGATGCCGATCAGTCGCAGGCGGCGCTATACGTCGTGGGAGGCATATCCGACAATGATAGCTATGGCGGCCTGCAACGGTATTTCTTTGGCAACAAGACGTGGGAGACGTTGGCGCCACCGACGGACAACATGCGGAGCAGAACGAACCACAGTGCGGCGTACTTGGCTGATGCGGCATCGATACTGGTCTACGCGGGCTCACAACCCGATGCGCCCTCGTTACTCTCATCGCAGACATTCGCCATATCGACAAGCCCGCCTTACAACATCCAAGCATTCACATCCAGAGCACCAGCTACGAATCTGCCGATACTGGAACCGTGGAACAGCAGCCACGTCATGCTGGCCGGCGGTTCGCCCTATAACACAGAGGTGTTCCTGTTCGAACCGGTCCAAGGATGGTCGCCACTTGGCACCAACCTCAGTGGTCCAGTCGATCAAGCTGCGCGAGGGACCATCATAGACGGGAGCGACGGCAGCAAAGTGCTCGAGATCTACAACTTCAACGTGTCCCCAAACACTGTGTCGCAGATGGTGCTGCTCGATGCCAACGGCCAACCTGCTGAGACTGGGCAGACAGCGGGAGGATCTTCATCTCGCAAACGGAAGCGAGACTTGACGCTCGACAACTGGCCATCGTATAACAGCAGCAATGCACCAACCGCGACGCGCACTGACTGTGCTGTCGTACAAGGTCCAAGTGGCTTGGCGGCGATGACGGGCGGGAGCAGCGATATGCCAGTGGCACTGTTTGACCAGAATCGTAACAGCTGGTTGGATGTAGATCAATTCTTCGACTCCAAGGACCAGCAACCATTGCAGCCGTCACCCACGGCGAGCTCCGGATCGTCGGGTGCCGCCACGAGCTCCGCAACATCATCACACACCTCCTCGGCAGCTGGTGACTCTGATGGCGGGATGACTGCGCACCAGAAGATGCTGAAGACTTTGGGCATCACACTCGGGGTGCTCTGCGGCATTGCAGCAATCTTCATTCTCGTGCTGCTGTTCTTGAGATGGCGGAGGACGCGTCAGAAGAAGAAGGAAGGCTACATCGACGAGAAGACAGGCAACCGAATGAGCTTCGCGGACAGAGGCGCGTCCTTCATGAAGGAAGCCGGTGGTTCGGTTAACAACCTCCTCCCACCAGACAACCGATATAGTAACTCGAACAACGGCTCGCACAGCTCCATGGCCATCATGGGAGGCAAATTCGGCAACAAAAAGCCATACGCGTCCACTCACGAGCCCAAGGGGAGCTACGAGAGCACGGCTCGGCTTGTGAAAGACAGGTCTCCGGCAGGCGACAATGTTGAGATGATGGATATTGGGGACAAGAAGCTTGCAGTGCCGATGAGGAAGCCATTGCCTCGCATCGAGCACCCTCCGCCGGCGCTGCTGGCGTACGACACCGAAAAGGAATTGGCCGTGGATGAGAGGGATAGAAAACGATCATCCGGCTGGTCCAAGTACTTCGCTACCAGCGGACCCACTGGGCCCAACGGCATCTCGCACCTCCCCGCCGCCTACGTTAAGGGCCAGACGGCGTCAGGTCATACCACTGATGGGTCTGCGTACTCACATCCATCGCGGATACCCTCGTCGGTCCTCGTGCCGCCACTCGATATCGACTTTAGTAAGACGTTCGATGGGCAGCGAATATCGCGTGTAGCGACTGGCTCGCCGTCCTTCAACAATTCGCGCGAGGATCTCGCGAGACGAGGCAGCACGGCTGGATTTGTGGACGGGCAGAAAGGGTTGATTGTGGACTCCCCCGGACACGATCGGCGATCGCACATGTCGCAAATCTCGGGCTACTCACTGTCGTCAACGAACAAGCGGACGACGATGGGATCGACGCTGAGCAGCAACATGACAGACTACTACAACGAGTCTGGCAACACGCCCTGGAGTCAGACGCCTGTCAGCTTCAAGGATCATCTCGTGGACTCGCGGCCGACCAGCAGTGATCGCCCTACGAGCAGCAACTACACCACCAGCGTTTACGAGCCGCGTGTGCCCTCCCGAGGCAAGAACGGCGGAGGCTTCTTCCCGGGCTCTGGCACGTCGTACAAAGCCTCTGGTAAAGCCTCAAAGCTTGGTGCACCTGCGCCCGAGCTCCCGCCGCCACCCCGACCACCGGGCTTGACGATCACCAAGCCAGCCGAGGACCGCGACAGCACCATCACCGTCTTCCCGCGCGGCGTGCCGAGCGCGTATTACGCGAAGGGCATCGAGGCGAAGGCTCAACCTGGTGCCCGGGCTGAGCAGAAGTCCACGTCGAACGATATGAGTTGGCTGAATCTCGGATTGGCCGGGAATCCGAATAAGATCTGATGATGCTTGCGCGGACCCGCACCACTCTTCGACAACGCGACGCCTGCCTGCTCGACCGCCCTTACGAGCCCACGACAGTTCTACTTCTTCACAATCATTGGGCTGGCTTACGGGATGCACATACCGCCATACACTTATACCACTTTGCATTCTTTCAGCGCAGCGCTCACTGGCTTGATGTGCACGGATTTCAGCGGAAGAAGACCCGCCGTGTGCGATCCGTGTTTGGCGAGAAGGGCCCTCTCGCGTCCATCGTAGCGATGGCGATATGGGGTGAAGGAATAGGGATTGCGACACGATACCTCTTTTGTTGTCTGGAGCCGTCTGTGGCTTGTACATACGTGTATGCTCCGTAATGTCTGTTACAGGATTGAGTCTGACATCCTCTCCAAGCGTTCGTGCTCTACGCACAATCGCAATGTCGCATCACCGACTGGGGCTCGTACATGTAGCCGCTACACTAGCCCTCCTTGCTGGCTCTTCCACGTCGTGCATCACATGTTAATACCCTCTCCCACAGTTTCCAGTGGCTTTTACAACTGGCCATTTCCGCGTCGAGACTGACGCTCACAACGCTCGCTAGCGCCACTGTACCGCCGCGATGCAGTGACGGCCTTGCGAATCGGTTGGCCATGTTCGTTGGGAAGGAAGCCGAGATCGCTTGTCAAGGTGCAGCCATTGCAGTTGATGGCCGTTGCTTCCAGTCGAGCGCTTCTGGCACCATTCCCGGAAGCTGACTATCACGCAGCCTCCCACGCGATATTCCGAACATGCTGACCAGCTGGCTGCTCAGGCTAGCGACTTGATGGGGCCAGAGGTACACCTTCACAGTGGTGCCAGACCGGAGAATGAAGCGTTCGATGCTGGCCGTTGCCACAGATCAGTACGGACAGCGGGCGCGTGGAGCCCATGGGGAGAAGTGCCAGGCCCACTGCAAGGGGCCCTCTGGCTGGTCGAGGCGCGATCCTGTCCAGCTGAACGTGATGTCGCTCATCCTCAAAGTAACCGAAAGCACTCCTTCGTCCAGCCGAAGTCGAAGTTGACTGACACCCTTCGCGACACCCGCTCCCAAGATCAGAGCTTGCTCTTCCCGCCCCGCCCCTCCACTTCCTCCCGGAGCACCTTTCTCAGCGTGGCCGCCATCTCCACGGCCTCCTCCTCATCCAGGTCCTCCCTCGCCCCGCGCCCAAACATCCGCCAGCTCTTCAACATGCCCACATCCACTTTCCCCTTGCCCCCAATCTCCCGTCGACCCTCCTGGTACCGCGGGATGAGGTGGAAGTGGATGTGCGGCACGACCTGCGCCGCCCGCTCGCCATTGTTCTGCACCACGTTCCAGTCCTCGATCCCCGTGACTTTGCACAAGGCGCGGCTGAGTGGAGGCAGCCAGGCGCCAATCGCTTGCGCCGCGTCCTGTGCTTCTTGTCGCGCGGTCTCTGACTCGTGGGCAGTGTTGTGCATGTCTGACAGCTTCCTGTAGTGCTTTCTCGTCGCGAGGAGGATGTGGCCGGGCGCTATGGGCAAAATGTCAAGGAAAGCCATGACTTGGGGTGTGGAGAGCAAGAGATAGCATGCTGGGTCGACACTCTCTGGGTCTGGGTCGGATGGGACGGGTGATGATGCGGGAGGGTGTGCATCAGCAATCTTGCAGAAGGGGCAGGCGACAGGGTAGTGATCATCCAAAGATGCCATGGCAATAGTCCAACGAAGGTGTTGAATGGTGTCGATGGATGATGATGTCGATCGCAACGAATGGAAGCCCTGCAATTGGTGACGTGAAGCTCATCCAAGTTGCGATGCCGAGGTTGATGGAAATCGGGACTGCACGAACGGCGGCGAGGAATCGACGATGATTGAAGAACATGCCATTGCACGTGCTATTCCTCTGCCGGCATACCCAAAGACTCCTTCCATCGTAAAGCTCAACGCCGATGCAAAGGGCACGAGGCCTTGTGATTGCCCATGCCGTCCGATAGTGCGCCGCGGAAACCCATGATGCTAAGACAACCAAACAAGAGGAACGATATCCCACCACAGCCTTCTGCAGCATCCACCGCAGAGGCCATGATCGGTGTGTGAGCATCACACGCATTCGAGCGCGGGACCGCCGCAGCAGGCGGCAAGTGACAGAGAACGGAAAGCGGATGTATCCAGAACCACAGCCCTTCAGGCCTGACGTTCAGAGCTCCATTGACAAATCGCCGGCGAGGGTCAGTGACGACTTCGAGCCAGATCTGGAGGCGCCGAACGTGAGCGATCGGCGCACTGCAGCGGTCGCGGCTTCAGCGTTGCCGGATTCTGCAGGCAGGCCAGCATCAGCAACGACCATGCCATGCTATGAGCGAGGGGTCTTGCCACTGCTTGGCTGCTCTTGCACGCTGTCTAGATACTTGGGCGCCCACTTCTTAGCCCACTGGCGCAAGACGATAGAGGCTGCGGAAACGTTAGCTACGGGCCGCGGTGGAAAAGGATGAACTGCGGACTTACCCTTCAGGAATTTCTTGCTGGCGTATTTGCGGAAGAACGCGTCGTGCGGCACGACGCGCGAGTGCAGGTAGTCGACCATAAGCTGGAAGACGGGCTGGATCTCGTGCTCGGTGTAGCCCGCGTACTTGCTGAGCGTCGCATCCCATTCGCCACGATTGAGCGCCATCCGCGCGAGGTACATGGCGGCGGCGGCGACGAGCGACGGAGGGTGCTGCAGGAACCGATGGTCCAGGCAGCCGATCTCGAGCAAGTACTTGCCAAGCGTACGGGTCTCGATGTCGTAGTTGTCGGCCTTCGATATCCGGCGGAGGAAGTTCATGGGGTTGGGGTACGAGAGGTCGAAATCGAGCGACGCCAGCACGAAGCGCTCCGCGGATAGGACCTCGGCCTCTGTGAAGCCCTCGTCGGCGACGTTGACGAAGTTCTGAACGTGGGGTGACAGCACCTCCTCGTACTTGCTGGCGATGAACATGGCCGTCACGCCAACGAGCTGTAAGCGGTCGAGCTGCACAACCTTGGCCGACAAGAATCGATCTATGATGTTGACCGTCAGGAAGAGCGTCTCCGGGAGCAGCCTGAAGCGAATGTGCACCTCCACGAGCCAGTCGACGAGAATGCCACGCATCTTCCACTCCAGCTCCCCTTGGTTCGACATGTAGTCGGGATTGGGCTGTGTGGTGATCTCGAGCTGCTTCATGTAGTCGAAGATTTCGTGGACATACTCGGCGACCATGAGAGGGTCGTCCAGATCTTCGGTATCGAGATCCTTGGCATCCCTGATGACCTCTTCCAATGAAGGATAGTCGTCGTCTTCCTCGGGCTTGAGGTAGGCCTTGGTTGGGACGCTCTTCCGGACGCTGGGCTTCCGCTCAAGCTTGACAGTCGGGTTTGCGCCGTTCACGGTGGGCGGTGCGTTCTCCAGGTCATCTTCCTCCTCATCCTCGACCTTGACGGGCTTTGACGATGACGTGTGGCGCTTCTTCGTGATAGGGCCGGTCACACCACTTCCACTCGCTGGTCGCTTGAGGTCGGAGTTGCCAGCCTTCTGGCCGAGTACGGTTCGCGTGGAATTGGTACGCGTCACTTGCTTCTGGACGCCGGCGGGCTTCAATGTTTTGGCCAGCGTGGGCTTCTCGAGTCCGCCCTTCTTGCCGTCTCCAGTCTCCGAGATCTCCTTCTTCACAACGTTGCTGACATCACCCAGTGCAGTTCGCTTGCGTGCCCCGAGCGTGCCATGTGACGGCGCGGTCGTCGAACGCTTCGTGGTCAACGGCTTCTTGGGCACATCACCGGCACTGGTCTCGAGTGCAGCCGCCTTCGCGCGTGTCAGGCGTTGGGTACCGGTCTCTGCATTCTCATCGGTAATGGCTCGTCGAGCGGTCCTTGCCTAGCATGCGAGTCAGCACGACTGGACGGCAACAGCACGCCGGCAGCGTTCAAGGCTGGTCTGGAGGGACATACTGGCGGCATGATGGGCCAGGAACTAAGCCGTACGCGTCGATGGGAGCCTTGCCGCGCGGTCTGGTCGGATCTGTAGGCGGGTATGCGGACTCTGGGGGTCACGGTCAGCGGATGTTGTGACTGGCTCGCGACGGCGAGGTGGACGCGTCGGCCTACCAGCGAGTCAAGTCCGGCACGGTGGAGTCTCAACCGCTGCTCAGAGGCCTGCTGGTGCGGTCGTGACGGATCGAGATGCGTGACTGATGCAGGATAGCAGCGTTAACATACACGCTGGGCCAATGTGTATGTGATGCTGGGAACGGTATGTCTGGTAAGTGCACCTCCTCCGCCGTGCGTGCTCCTCGACGGCGGCACCGGGGTCCACTGGTCCTGCAGTGAGGAGGGGTTGGGTGGATGGGGTGGTGGTGGTGTTGGAGGGCGTGTCGAGGTGTCGAGGTGCTTGTTGACGGTGGAGACTGCTGCACGCCGTTTCCAGTGCCAAGGTCCCCGGTCGGCTAGGAAGCCGCTGTTTAGGGTGGCCTGTGCGCGCGTTGTGGTCGTGATTCGAGGATTGTCACCTTGCAGCCGCGCCGCGGGCGTGCTCGACTCACCCGGTGCAGAACAGCGTGTGGTCGGGATGGCAGTCCTCGCGTGGAGATCGGCTTGGCTGGACAGACCGGCGAGACAGCAGAGCGCGACAGAGCCACGGGAAGCCTTCGTGCGTCGGTCGCGAGGGACAACGTCACGAACGCATCGCGCGATCACCCGTTCGGCAGCGACGGGGCTTGCCGCTCCGGCCTTGGCAGCGACTCCCGATGTCAAGCAGGAGAGCACGGCCAGGACGTGAGGTGATATCCAGCAGCAGATCGCCGCTCCGTACCGTGTACCCACGCCAGCATCTCGGGTGAGCGTTGGCTATCCTCTCGCCCACAATGCTACAGCCACGATTACGACCGATCTGCACCCAATGTCGCTTCCTGCTCTCCTCCACCCGGCGTACCTATGCAAGCGCAGTCGAGCAGCCCATCCGCTCGTCTTCCGCACCTCAGGATGCGGTGGCCTTCTCTCCAGCGTCAGCGCCCATGCGCAAACAATCGAGCTTCCAGATGAAGACCTACAAGCCGCGGACGCCGGGCCTTCGACATCTCCGGCGGCCCATCAATGATCACCTGTGGAAGGGCAAGCCGTACGCGAAGCTGACCTTCGCCAAGATCGGGCATGGCAAAGGCGGACGCAACAATACTGGACGCGTAGTCATGCGGCATCGGGGTGGCGGCGCGCGGCGGAGGATCCGGACGGTGGACTACAAGCGCTCGGCGCCTGGGAAACACCTCGTCGAACGCATCGAGTACGACCCCAACCGCAGCGCGCATCTGGCGTTGGTGGAGAACGTGAAGACAAAGGAGAAGAGCTACATCATCGCCGCAGAGGGCATGCGCGCGGGCGACACCGTGGAGAGCTTCCTCTCGGGCATCCCCAGAGACCTCCTGGCCAGCATGGGCGGCGTTTTAGACCCGGGTATGCTCGCGGCGAAGACGGCGTTCCGTGGAAACTGTCTGCCCATGCACATGGTGCCTCTCGGCACCCAGATCTACAATGTCGGCTCCACGGCCGGCAAAGGTGCGGTCTTCTGCCGCAGCGCCGGCACCTACGCCACGGTCATTGCAAAGGAGGAGACGGGCAGCGAGACGAAGAAGAAGGTCAAGGTGGTCATGGTGCGGCTGCAGAGTGGGGAGGTGAGGAAGGTGGATAAGGATGCGTGCGCCACAATCGGCGTGTCGAGCAATCCGCACTGGCAATTCCGGCAGCTCGGCAAGGCTGGACGGAGCAGGTGGCTGAATATCCGGCCGACAGTGAGAGGTGTGGCGATGAATGCTTCGGACCACCCGCACGGTGGCGGGCGTGGTAAGAGTAAGGGCAATGTGCACCCGGTGTCGATCTGGGGCACGCCGGTAAGCGCTGCTATGACTGTGCATGCTGCTGCCATATGCTAACGATGTTCCGCGCAGGCCAAAGGTGGTTTCAAGACGAGGAAGAAGCGGAATCCGAACAAGTACGTGGTGAAGGAGAGGGTACGCAACCAGGGCAAGAGAAGGCGCGACAACTGAACGCGCTGCGATCTCGCACACGTGTGACTTTGACTGTGTATGTATCTGCTCGTGGCCAGCGTTGCATTGCAGTGGCGTCGCAGCATTGATCGAGCACGCACTGTACCTGTCATCTGGGTCTGGGTACTACGAAACACGGGTCCAGGCTTACATCGACTGTGTCGAGATTCCTGTACTGCAAATATGCGCGATACACGGGATGCAAAGATCACCGACCACATCCACGCAATGCCATACACGTGCCGAATAGACTACGCTGCTGATGCCGATACATGCTAAGCTCGTCCTGTAGCTGCTCGATGCCGTTGCTCACACCTGCTCTGTACGCAAAAGAGACCCTCGAACAAAATGCCGCTCGCTTGGTCGTGACACCTGGCCCTTGTCCATTGTCTTCACCAACCTCTGAAACCTGTTTCTGCGCCAATTCCTCGTTCCGGCTCTCCTGAGACCGTATACTCTCATAACCTCAGCTCGTTCAGAATCGTCTGCGCCATGTTCTTGTACTGCCACGTCCCACCATCGATCTTCTTGAACTGGATCCCATGTAGATTGATCAATGGCACTTTCACCACGAAGATCTCGAACTTCAGCACCATACTCGCGCCGAGATCGCTCTGCACGTGCGTGCTCGTCTC
>JAWDJV010000269.1:0-24115 GCA_033119285.1 Teratosphaeriaceae sp. CCFEE 6253
GTGCAGAACACCCACAACGCGCCCTCCTCGGCCTCCTCGGGCGGCACCGACGGCTACATCCACCAGCTCTTCAACGAGTCCGACATCCTCAACACCCTGCCCATGGTCAACACCATCAGCTTCAACACCACGCACACCCACGCCGGCGTGAAGTTCACGCCCTACCCCGCAGGCCATGTGCTGGGCGCGTGCATGTACCTCATCGAGATCGCGGGGCTGAACGTCCTGTTCACGGGCGACTACTCCCGCGAGACGGACCGCCATCTCATCCCCGCGAGCGTGCCGCGGGGCGTGCAGGTCGACTGTCTGATCACCGAGTCCACGTTCGGCATCTCCACGCACGTCCCGCGCGTGGAACGGGAGACGGCGCTGATGAAGAGCATCACCACGATCCTCAATCGCGGTGGCCGGGCGTTGTTGCCCGTGTTCGCGATAGGGCGGGCGCAGGAACTGCTGTTGATTTTGGAGGACTATTGGGAGCGGCACGCCGAGTACCAGCGCTTCCCCATTTACTACGCCAGCAGTCTCGCGCGGAAATGCATGGTCGTGTACCAGACGTACATCGACGCGATGAACGAGCGCATCCGCAGCCGCTTCCAAGCCGCCTCCCTCTCCGCCAGCTCCGCCTCCACCACGAACCCCACCAGCGGGACCTCCCCCACCACCGACTCCGCCCAGCCCTCTGGGGCGATCTCGGGGCCCTGGGACTTCCGCTTTATCCGCTCCCTGAAATCCCTCGACCGCTTCGACGACCTCGGGCCCTGCGTCATGCTCGCTTCCCCCGGCATGCTGCAGAACGGGGTCTCCCGCGCCTTGCTCGAGCGCTGGTGTCCGGACCCCAAGAACGGCGTGGTCATCACGGGCTACTCCGTCGAAGGGACAATGGCGAAGCAGATCCTGCTCGAGCCGGACGCGATCCCAGCCGTCATGACTGCGCGCCAAGGGGGCGGGATGCCCGGCGCCGGGGGCGGGAAGCGCGCGGGTGGTGGCGCGGGCGGGGAGCGGGTGATGCTGCCCCGGCGGTGCTCGGTGCAGGAGTACTCGTTCGCGGCGCACGTCGATGGGAGCGAGAACCGGGAGTTCGTGGAGCAGGTCGGGGCGCCGGTGGTGATTCTGGTGCATGGCGAGAAGCACAATATGAACCGCTTGAAGAGTAGGCTGTTGGGACTGCAGAGTATGAAGGTCTTCTCGCCGGCGAACTGCGAGGTGCTGAGGGTGCCCTTCCGGCGGGAGAAAGTTGCGCGGGTTGTGGGGAGGTTGGCGGAAGACGGGATGTTGGGGGCGCCGGTGTCTGAGAAGACTGATGGAGAGGCCGAGGTAGAGGACGAGGTCAAGAGGTCGACAGCTGATGGAAGGATGCTGAGTGGGGTGCTGGTGCAGAATGACTTCAAGCTGTCTTTGATGGCACCCGAGGATCTGAAGGAGTTCGCCGGGCTGACGACCACGACGGTTGTGTGCCGGCAGCGGGTCACGCTTGCCACGGCCGGGGTGGAGTTGGTCAAGTGGTCGTTGGAAGGGACGTTTGGGGGCGTGACCATCGTGCCAGAGGAAGCGGAAGAGAAGACCCTGAACGGAAGCGCGAATGGTACGACCAACGGCACGATGACGAAGCGCGCCAACGGAGACGGACAAGAGGAAGAGAAGACGGTCATGGACGTCATGGGCGGCGCTGTACGCCTCACCCACCGATCACCAAGCGGCGAGGTAGAGGTGGAATGGGAAGGCAACGTCACTAACGACAGTATCGCCGACGCAGTCATGGCCGTCTTACTCTCGGTGGAGAGCTCGCCGGCGGCCGTGCGGCAGTCTAGCAAGGGCCACTCGCACTCACACTCGCACTCCCATGAGCACGAGGAGGCGAATGGTGGGTATGATGCGTTCGGCGACAGCCCGATCGAGAAACCCCGGCAGAACGGCGCAGGAGGGCTGGAGGGTGAGGTGGGGGGCCAGGGTATGGCGTTGCGGAACCCGCACGCGATGGTCACTCCTGAGGAGAAGCTGAGCAGGCTCTTCATGTTCCTCGAAGCGCAGTTCGGCGAGGATGCCCTGTCCCCCATTCCGACACCCCGCGCGCTCCCCACCAACGGCGACGCCAGTCACGAGGGCGAGGACGATACCGTCGCGCACGAGAAGGCTCAGGCGACCGAGCTCGCGCGCCTGCATGCCCGCGGGATTCCGGTGCCGGGGCTGGAGATCCGGGTCGACAAGCATGTGGCGCGGGTCTGGCTGGAGGATCTAGAAGTCGAGTGCGCAAACAAGACGCTGGGAGATCGGGTCAGGGCGGTGGTGGAGAGGGGGTGCGGGGTTGTTGCGCCGCTGTGGGGCTGAGTGAGGGCGATGCCCGGGGTTGGTGTAACTAGGATCGTGTTGGGAGCACGGCGATGTGAGTGCGCTGCGAGATGAGCGATGCGAGACAACCTCGATGAAGGCGTCTTCGGGTCGTCGCGCTTGCTCGGTCGGCCATATCCGTTCGTCGGACGTCAGATGTGCAATGCAGATTAGTTGGCTGGCGCACGCAATGAGTCAGAGGGCACGTGAGGTGCTGTGTTGATATGACTCCAAGCACGCTATGTCCTATACACCTGCCTGGCCTTTGGTGATGGAATGCTTGACATTCATTGAAAGTTGGCTCCTAGTAGCTCGCGTATATGGCCGAGCTTCAATTATGACCATGCTGCAGGTCACAGCTGCCGCAGTCCGAACTGTAAGTGTCTCACGCCCTCTTAATGCTGTGCCCTCCCTCGTATGGCCATGCCCTGGTGCCGCAGTATCTCATGGCATCATCCCGACTTCATCCCGGTTGTCGTTAGCACGCTCACGCACCAGTAGGCAGTCTCACTCTTCGGAAGTCGTTTCTTGATCCTCTCACGCATTCCCCATGGTGCTGTCGGTTTCGCCATCCTCGTTATCGCGGTTCTCGATGCTCGGCAGCACTCCACCCGGAAGCCCGCGAGTCCCGTTGACTTCACCGTGCCCCTGCGTCTGGGAAGCCGCACTTGCCTCGCGCGCACGCCGAAATGCCTCTTCCTCATTCATGTCCCCATTAACCTCCGCAGCGCGACGTATGTCCTCTTCCATCTCATCGTCATCCGGCACATGCGGCGTCTCGGCGCGGGCAGACTGCAGACTGGCTTCTCTCCCACGCTCAGCGGCACCATTCCGCCACTCATTCGGAGGTCGTAGTCTATTCATCGCCGCCAGACCTGCTTACCGGCCAGGTGTACAAGCTCTGTCGCGCGCGAGGCTCGGCGCACTTGATGGGCCAGCTCGCGTGGAGCCCCCTGGCGTGCCCCCCAGTCTGCTAGATCCTCCCGGAAGACTGCGTGTCGCTGTGTTCGGAGTAGGTAAGGGGTTGAAGCCCAGCGCGACGCCGGCACCGCCTGCACCACCAGGCCCGGTCGGCATTCTGGGCCGGACAGGCGATTCGGGCTCGGGCGTGTCCGGCCCGGGTGTCGGATTATGAGAGTCCCAGGGGTGGCTGGAGTCGTCATCATCGTCGTCATCGTTGTCTTCTCCCTCGCCGTTGATACTGCCGCTCGCTTCCGTGCGTCCACTGCTTATGCTCCGATCGCGAGCGCCGCCGCTCACGAACAGATTTCCGCCAGACCTTCTGCTGCCAGCTGTGCCTTGTCTGCTCGGCCTGGTGATCGATCCCGCACTGGTCACACGGCTTCCACCGGGCCTGCGCCTGCCATTGCTACTGGTTGCGGCACCCCCGCTTGATGGTCGAGGCGGGGGTCCCATTGAGCCTCGTGGCGCTCCTCCGCCTCCCCCACCGCCGTCGTTACCATCATCATCGCCGCCGCCGTAGTAGCCCTCGTCAGAGTCTTCAGAAGTGATGTCACGCTCCTCCGGCGGGATGCCTGCAACACCTGCCCTGAAATTTCTCAACTCTTGCGCAGTGGCGCTCCTCCTCCTTTGCCTTCTCCTCCAGTCCGTCGCGATCTTGAACCAACTGGCCCAGTGTCTCCACTGCACATGCTCCGGGCTTGTCCATCGCGCCTCCAGCGCCTGCACTCGGGCTTGATCAGTGGCGGCACAGTACGTCCACGCCATATGCATGTAGCGCTTCTGTTGAAGTCGCCGCTCCTTTGTCGACGTGGAGTTCATACGTGCGACGTCGAAGTGCGGCAACCAGGCAACCTCGCCCTCGGTCGGCTCCTCCGCGGTGGGGTCTCCTTCGCCGCAGCGGAACAGTCCAAGTTCAGGCTCGCCTTCTAGAGCTGCATCGTTGTCGTTGGCATCCAGGGCGCCGGCGACCGGCTCGTACCACACCTTGTTCCAGTCTCGCGTGCGGAAGCCGACGCAGAGGCGGCCTCGGGGCGTGCCAAGCGGCTGGCCCCGGCCCCTTCTCGGGCGTTTGAAGTCGATGACAGACATTGTTCGCTCAACTGCGTATGTCTGTTGGCTGCTTGTCTCCAGTCGCGATGTCGTCGAATGGGACTACCAGCGAGGGTGGGCCAAGATCGTCGACTTGTCGTGTATAGCAGTAGGGTCGATCTGGCGGGAGGACGGCAGGTCGTGCCACCTGGTCTTGTCGTCAGCAAGCCTGCGTGATGTGGGTATGAGTATTCGCGCTTCGCGTCGGAGGCAGGATTCTGTGGAGTGTCAGTGGGCTCTCACCTGCCAGTCGTGACGGGACCACGCCTGCGCCTTCGACACGGGACCGAGTGCTGAGTGGCTGAATCTCGTGCTGGCGATTCAACGCGGCTGCTAGGTGGTGCAGGCCAAGTGGGTTTCAAGTCATCATGTCAGCTTCGAAGTGCCTTGTTGGAGAAGGGATGAATGTTGATGTAAGGGAAAGGAACTTCGAAGGTTAGAGGACAGTACTTGTAGCCGTGGTGTCCGACATGTGACGAGATCGTCGGCGCTACTCAACTGAGCGCAGGTGAGCGTAGAAGATCGAGTAAGGCTTAGTTGTAGAGTGGCAGCGTGGAGTTATGTTTCGTTCTGTCATGGCCCACCACGCCGGAGAGCGCGGCGAGTGAGCGCTCACCAATGAGCTAGACTCACGTGGCTTGCCGCAGCGCAGCAACCACCTCCGGAAACACCTTGTAAGCGTGCGCCTCAGCATCGTGGTTCAGCACCCACTCCTCACGCTTCAGCTTGATGGCCTCGGGATTCTCCTTGAGCTTCGTGAAGTCGGCCTTGTGCCATGCATCGCGCGCTATAGTCATGTCAGCGCATCCCGAACACAACGAACCCCTGAGCAGCTCGTATCACTCACTCGTCTCCCCGGTCTTCTGCGTCAACCGCACCCTCTCATACCTGATCTTCTCATACGCCCGCAGCGCATCCGCCACCTTCTCCTTCCCAGCCAGCTCAAGGCAGACGGCAATACAACTCCCATCCTCCATCGCCTGACTCGCGCCCTGTATACTCGTGGGCAGAAACGGATGCGCGGCATCCCCAATCAACGCGATCCGGCCCTTGGGGCTCACCCACGTCGGCAGCGGGTCCCGGTAGACCAGCTTCCAATCCACCAGCTTCTCCGGCGGCGTCATGCGCACGATCGCATGCACGGCCGGCGCCCAGCCCTCGAGGATCTTACACGCGTCCTCGTGGTTGCCCGGCTCGGCCCAGCCTTCATTGACGTCCCGTTCGTCCTTGTGCGTGAAGACCCAGGAGAACTCCTTGCCGTCCTTGATCGACGCCGCGAGGAAATGGATGTCCGGGCCCAGCCAGCCGGTGTGCGTGTCGCCGTTGCAGACGAGGTCCTTGGTGAGGTCGTTCTTGGCCAGTTCCGCGCTGGACATCCACGCCCGGTAGACGGCGTAGCCGGAAGGCTTCGGTTCGTCGTTGTAGCCCAGCACGAGCGTGCGGGCTTTGCTTCGCACGCCATCCGCGCCGAGCACTACGTCGCCGGTAATGCGCTCTCCGTTGGAGATCACGCCTGCTTCGGTGGCGGTTTCGAAGTAATCGGTGACTTGCTGCCCGAGCTTGATGTCCACTCCGATCTCGATGGCGTAGTCAAAGATGATCTTGTGGATCTCGCCCCTGTGGCCGTTATACCGCTTGCCGAAGTTCTCCTCCTCGGGCCCCCAGTACTGAGTATAGATGTGCTCGCCATTCCAGTACCGGTACTCCAACTTCTCGCTACGGTGGCAAATGGAGTCCAGCTTCTCCGGGACACCCGGCCAGCGCTTGAAGATGCGAGAGGAGTTGGATCCGAACGAGATGATGTCGCCAAGCTGGACGTTGGTATTCTTATACGACTCGAGGATCTGCGCGGTGTGACCATGCCGGACGGCTTCTATCGCCGCCGTGATACCTGCGAAGCCTGCGCCGACAATGATGATATGGATCCCGGTGGGAGTGGGCTTGTTGCTGGCGGCCGAGGCGGGCTCGCTGCTCATGGGCGGCACTACCCCCTCGCCATTGATGTCGACATCTCGAATGTCCTCGATGAAGGGCGCCATGATGGCTCAACGTTCCGTCGCGAAGAGTGCACAGTAGCGCTAAGGACTACCAGGCCGCCGCCCATGATTTGGCGTGCCATATCACTGTCAGCGATTCAGGCACCCTGTGCCTCTCATGGACTCTGGTCAACTGCCGACGACACACTCGAGGTGGTGGAGCAGTGCGGGACTTGCCCTCCTGCCCTACGTGGCGTATCTTGGCAAGACCCACTTCTGCCGACGCGGGGCCGTGCGGAGAAGGGTTGTGGAGCACAGGTGGGAGATGGAGGCTCTCGAGCAGACTGCACCTCTCCTTGATGGACCAAGTGCCGGCCATGCTGGAGGGTCTGAAGCTCGTCGTGGCTGGATCGCTTGAGCCGCGCAGACCTATCACGTCAACCCAATCATGCATCTGGATCCACATCCGCGAGAAGTGATTCGGATTCCGACTCGTGCTTGTCCACCCCAGCACGCGGACGATCATATCCGGATGCATGCATCATGGTGATGGGTTGGCGAGGACCGGCATATGTACCAATTGAAATGCCGGCGAGAAGGCAGAGATACTGCAGACAGACGCGTGATGCACAGGCTTCTGGCATACTACTGCGACCACATCTCCTTCGCCTGGTCCGCCCAAAATCTCGAGTCTCCAGTACCTGGTCGATTGTGTCTTCGCGAGGCCACCTTACGTGAAGATGGTTTACGGTATCTTAGAATGCTACAAGATGGAGATGGTGCCCGGCACGGTACGCCATCTTCCTTCGCGATTACGCCTGTCGAGGCCGGAGGACTGACCGCGTGTCAGGCACTACTCCGTGACCAAGAGGACGCGCCAGGCGAGCTACAAGGCGTCGACACCGCACGACTGAAACACGGCACCGGTCGCTTCAGCCATGTGCTTCTTGTCCCTCAACCGTCCGATTCCCCAAATGATCCTCTGAACTGGTGGGCGGAGCTTTATATGTCCAATGTTCAAAGCTTGGGTGACTGACCAGACGCAGGCCAACGTGGCAGAAAGACCTTATCCTCTTCCTCGTCGGCATGTCTGCTGCTGTGGTGGGTGCATATGGTGCGTCTCATTCCATCGTAATGCGATTTCCAATATGCTGACAGCACTTTCAGGACCGATGCTCGGGCCAGGCTTCGTCCCCATTGCTGCAGAACTCGGCATCACCGTCGTGACCCTCTCGCAAGCCACTGCATGGCTGATCCTGACCCTTGGCCTCGTCGTCTTCTTCTTTAATCCAGCGGCCAAGATCTGGGGCAAGAGACCCATCTACGTCCTCGCCAGCATCATCCTCCTCATCGTCAGCATCTGGGGCGCGGTAGCCGACACCTACGGCTCCTTTCTCGGCTCCCGCATCCTCGGCGCTTTCGGCATGGCTCCGTACGAAGTGCTCGTGCAGGCCACCATCTCAGACCTCTACTTCGTCCACGAGCGCGCGACCCGGATCGCGATGTGGAACCTTTTCCTCCTCTGCGGTATCGCCGGCGCCGGCTTCATCTCCGGGTACATCATCGAAGACCTGGGCTACAAGTGAACCTTCGGTATCTGCGCCATCCTGTTCGGCGTCTTCGGGGTCGGCATCGTCTTTTTCGTCCCGGAGACGACGTACGTCCGCAACCAAGTCACCTCTGAAGCCCTGGTCAAGACGGGGATCCAAGACCACGAGCGCGGGGCCGAGAACGAGAAGTTCGATGCGAAGACTGGCACGCAGCACGTCGAGTTCCATGAGCTCTCCAAGAGGATCACGGGCAATGGCTCCAGCCCCGATGCCGCCACAGAGGCCAAACACAGCTACTTCCGCACCCTCCGCCTCTTCACCGGACGATACTCCGATCAGCATGTCTGGAAGATCTTTCTTCGACCGTTCTTAATGTTCTTTTACCCCTGCGTCTTCTGGGCGTTCTTGATCTACGGCACGACACTGACCTGGATCGTCGTTTTCTCCGTTGTCAACGGTGTCATCTCCACCGCGCCACCCTACAATTTCACGGTCGGCCAGGCGGGCCTCACGTCCCTCAGCCCGTTCATCCTGTGCATCATCGGAGAAGCGATCTCGGGCCCGCTGAACGACTATATCTGCGTCAAGATGGCGCAGCGCAACCACGGCATCTACGAGCCCGAGTTCTGCCTTGTCCTCATGATCGTCGTGGTCATCCTCGGCACCGTGGGCTTCTACGGCTTCGGCGCCACGGTGCACTACGTCACGCACTGGTCCGGTCCGGTGCTGACGTACGGACTGGCGAATATGTCTCTAGCATTCGCGTCTACCTGCGTCTTTGGCTACGTGCTGGTTTGTTGCACCTCCTCCCACCTTCGGCCGATCCACTGACTGCGACCACAGGACTGCTACCCCCGGCTCGCCGAGGAAGCCTTCGTCGCGATCAACACGCGCAACCTGTGTCAAATGGCTGTGACTATTCACACCCTAGGCTATACACGTGAATGCGAACGGAGAACACGAGAACACGGTGTTATACGCCTTAGGCAGCAGTGTAGAGGGTACTTAAGGTACACCTCTTCATTATGTAGAACAATCAAGCAACTCAAAACACTGTGTACCCATCTTCAACAACCTGCTCACCTTCGGCCTCACCTACTTCGTCAACAGCTGGCTGGAGAAGGCCGGCGCGCTTGCGGTGTTCAATGTGCTCGGGTCGTGCTTCCTGGCCGTCTGCGCGCTGACGGTGCCGCTCTGGGTGTTCGGGAAGCGGATACGCAGCTGGGTGGCGAGAAACCAGTTCTTGAACGACTTCATGAGCGACATGTAGCCCGGTGTGGCTGTTAAGGTTGGGCAAGTCGCCCTGCCTCGATGTAGATGAGCAAATGAGCGCATGCAGCTGCAGCACTTGCTCATTCACTCCCAGTGGTGCGCGACGCTTTCATCGCATCACAAGGAAAGCTTCGTGCTACGTACCGCATCAACGGGATGAGATTACCAGCCCACGTCGAAACTCTTCAGGATCGCCGTCATTCGCCGATCTTGAAGCAGCTATGGCTCGAGGTTGCGGGGCCCTCCACCGGGATCGCACGCCGCGGATGCTTCTCAGCAGCCACTGTCACATGGTACGATGGACGTTTTGGTGGCATGATACGTGCTTGTCCCGTTCGCCGAGGTGGCCGCCTGCGGCTCGCGCACTGCAGTCCCTGCCGCGAGTGTTTCGATGGAGGCAATAGACATCCCAGAGGCGCGAGCATGCCACAACTTGCGCCTTTGGCCAAAGTCGAGATGGCCAATGGATCGTCACACATCTCCAGCCCCATCCGACTGATCGGGCGACTGCATGATTTCCTCCAGGACCGCCGCACAGCGCTCCAGATCCAGCATCATCCGATCCAGCTCCGCAGTCGATCCCACCAGTTCCGCCACCGCGGGCCTCATCCGCACAAATCGCCTGACCAGCGTGACCAGTAGATCCTGCTTCATGTGGTAGCCGTTGACGTAGCGTGCCGCCGGTCGCGGAGGCCGCAGGCGGACGTTGAATTGGACATCGTAGTCAAAGTCGATGGCCTCCTCGCTTGCAAGTTCCGCTCGGTAGTTCAGCCATTTGAGGAGGTATCTCCGCTCCTCCGCGCTGGCGACGTGGGTCAGGAACAGGGACATGCACAGCCGCGGATTGGTTTGCAGAGCGGCGGTGTCCTTCGGTGACATCGCCTGCAGGACCCGGATGACGTTGGTGAAGTCGAAACCGCTGATCAGGACGACGATGCTTGCTTTTGACACCAAGAGCATACGGTACTCGCGATACGTCTGCCGGCACGCGAGCAGCAATCCAACGGGGCGAGGCGATTTCCGTGATTTGACCGGTGGGACTGTCAACGTGGTTGACGTCGCAAGGTACTCGTAGATCTGATTTCTTATCTCAGGCGGGAGGCCGAGGCGAGAGGCGTCGGGTTGGATGGATTTGCAAGGCGAGTGTGTCCCGATGGTGCTATCGCGTCGCTTGTTGGACCATTGCAGGCTCGCCCTGCGGAGCTTCCTCAGCATGTTGCACGATATACCGCGAAGGGCGATCTCGGGGTGGATCGATAGAATGGATGTGGCAAAAGCGGGATGTGATCACTGCCAGATGGTAGGCTCGACAGATCTCATTCGAGAGGGTGAATGATGGTGTCGACAATGGATGCTGGCCGTGTGAATACCGGTTGATATAGCCTCGCATCACAAGACCTTCACGTTCCTATGTTATTGTTAGGGACCCTTGGCAGATGAGATGTGGCAGGCGAAAGCACATTCGGCGGGACTTCGGTGATGTCTTGGCCGTCTTGGCCGCCAACCTTGGACGGCTTGCTAGTGAGGTAAGTGCCAATGGTGCGTTTTACACTGCCACAACACTATCGAGGTATGGTACAATGCCGTGGCAACGCGTGGATGCCATGGCCTCTCGTCCCTAGCACCAGCGCCATGCCTCCTGCCACAGTCCTCTCAAGCCTTACACACCTCCCTCATCACCTCGTCCAGCCCGGCTATCATGACTTCGTTGCCATCCAGTCCCCTCGACCCAGCCATGAGCCCAGCAGTCCCCCACAACCCCCCCCCCTCGTCCCAGCACCGGAACAGCCTCGATGCATCCGGTGGCACACCGCCGAACACCACCCGTGCTGTCATGCTTCCCGATCTGGCTCCATGTTCTTCACAGACCCTGATGTACTGCTTCGCAAACAGTAGCGACTGCGCTAACAGTGTGGTCCGCGAACTCTCCATCAAGGAGGCGAGCAGCGGCCCTATGAGGACGAACAGCTCGCTATAAGCATCCAGAACATAGATCCCCTCGGCCTCAAGATCCGCCGGCACGAACGGGCTGATGTGCTTGACTTCCATCTTCACCTCCTGCCCGTCCCGCGAAGGCGATCTCGACGGCGGCGGGGGTCGACTGTTCCAGCTCGGTCGCCGCGACAGCATGTATGCGAGAAGACCGACCTTCTGCTCCGCCTCCTGGACGCGATAGAGCCGCACTGCGAAGCGATCGCCTGCCATGCCTTTTTGCCGCCAACACTCTGTTCCAGGGCGGGAGAGGCTCGCCTTCGTCGTTCCCGGGCCGAAGATCTTGAGGAAGCTGGCAAACTCCGCACCGTCGTCCACCTCAATGATCTCGCCCGTCTCGCTGAGATCCATCGCCGCCAGGCGCGCGGCGCTGAGCTCCTCCGTCGTGCACGCGGAACCCTTCCATAGGTATAGCCGGGTCTGTTGGAGCGTGACGGGGAATGATATGAGGTAAACATAGCCAGAGCATAGCGACTGTGGGCTGAGATCGATCTCGTCAAAGGTGATGTGGCCCAGGTGCTTGCGGCCGCAGAGTATGTACTGCTTCGGCGCACCCGTGCGGGAGCCGCGGCGTGTGATCAGGATGCCGCCCAGGGCTTGCAGGAAAGCCGTGGTCTCGTGACCTTGCGTGATCGCGGACACGGGCAAGGAGCCACTCTCGCGCGAGAGCTTCTTGCCGGCTGTCTGTGCGTGTTCGATTGCAGATTGAGATGCGGAGGTACCGGACCAGATGTATACCTGCGTTCGCTTGACGTCGCCCTCATCCAGGTACGCGTGACTGCAGATGTAAACCGTCTCTTCAAAAACGGTATACTCTTCCTGCTGCAAAAGCGTCTTGACAGCACCGTCCGGCAGCACCTCACTCATACTCCTGCGTAAGGTCTTGAAATATTCCGCAGGCTGCTTGTGAGCTTCACTGATGACAGCACGCACATCGATTGCAAGGGGTGCGTCCGAGGTGGGCACCGTACCATATGCGCGCATGAGGAGCCTGCCGGCCTCGCTCGACGGCTGGCGCGACGGCGACAGCGTAAGTCGCAAGGCACCTTGGCAACGATTAGCCTCCGCGCTTTCAGGTGACTGCAAGGCATGTGTCAGAAGGTATTCTGGAAGGAAACGCACGCACGATCACACACGAGACGCATCACACGTATGAAAGCTTACCTCTGTTGGGACTGGAGTCCAGCAATTGCCCGCTGACCGTCCCTGAAGACCTCGAAGGTCTCGGCGGTAGACCCGCAGAGCCTGGTGGCGTGGCTAGAGATCCAGTGCGCTTGTCGACAGTGATACCGAGGCCATTGCTGGAGCCGCTACTGGAGCTAGGTCGACTGTGAGATGAAGCGAGCAGACCAGCCGACCGCATCGCAGCCTCTTCATCTCTCCTACTCGGTAGGTGGATCTGAGGCGGTGCATCGGCTTTCTTCGGCGAAGGCTGGCGACCCCAGAACGATGCTGCCGACTTGACGGAGGGCAAGGTCTCGCTCGAGTTCTCCTTGTCGTCTTCCACCTTCGGAGTCGGGGCTGCGCGATTCGTAGAGCGAAAGCCACCAAAGTCCGGGACATCGCCTCTGGGTGCGGGATCTGGCGTTGCTGAGGGTTTGGAAAAGAGTGAAGAGGGCTTGGCGGGTGTACCGCGCGGTTCTGGCCGAACGAAGGAGTCGAAAGACTTTGCTGGCGTTGTCGGTTTGGAAGACGCGTGCTCCGCCGGCCTCGGCATGGGAGATTGCGCGGGTGTCGCTGGCCGAGACGATGCCTGCTCCGATGGTTGCGACACCTGAGGTCCTCTGAACGAAGCAGTGAGCAAAGATGCCGCCGAGCCTACAGGAGCGCGAGGCTTGAAGCTCGGGACTGCTAGGACAGGCTCGTCGTCTGCCTTCGCCTTCGCCTGTCCGGGCTCTGCGTAAGGCGGCTCCACGTCCGCGACTGGCTGCTGCGGCAATGTTGACTTCTTCAAAGAAGGCATCATGAGCGATGCAGCTGAGCCCGGAGGCGCGCGGGGCTTGAAGGACGGCACGGAGAGCGGAGGCTCATCATCCAGCTGTGACTTCGTCTCGCTCATCGGTTGGGCAGGCTCTGCCTCAGCGATAGTCTCCTCACTCGCCGGCTCAGCAGCGCCACCCTTCCTCTTCTTCGGCCCCCTGGCGCGCCCCTTCCGCATGTCCTGCAGTGGCACTTCCGGAGCCTGCTCGCTCGCAGTATCTGCAGGCAGTGTGGCTGACCGCATAGGCAGGGCAGGGCTCTCCGACCGCGAAGGCGCGTTCGAATTGCTCGTCGACGGCGGTCCGCGCGCGAGTATGCCCGCGAGGCCCGGGTTGAAGCGCGCAGCCAGTCTGCTCGTCTCACTTGCCTGTGGATGCTCGACCACAGCAGGGGCGCTCTGCTGCTTGGAAAGGGTCTCGAACTTTGGCGCCTCCGGTACCGGCTTGGCATGCTTGAGCGGCGTCGCCATCTTGACCGGGCTGTCCTTCAGACTCCTGTGCCGTGCCAGCGCCTCCGGTGTCGCCTCCCTCCCCCTCTCCGAGCCTACCGCAGTCTTCACGACATCCTGCCTGGCCAAGACCTCGCGCTTAGCGAGCGCCTCCGGCTTCGGCGGCGTCACGGGTATCGTCGCGCTCGTCTTCCGCTCGTGCACCTGCCCGGGCAGCTCCCGCCCCTCCTCCTTGGCCTTCTTCCAGTCATCCTTCTTGGCGAGCAACGACTCCTTAAGCTCGTCTCGTCTCGGCGTCTTGACCGGACCGCCCGTCTTCGCCAGCTCGGACTTGCCGCGCGTGATATTGCCCTTCAGGATGTCGGGCGCGACGTACTTCTCCTGCTGCGTCTTCCTCAGTTGCCCGAATTTGGATAAGAACTCGGGTGTGCCTTGCGCCTTGCCTTCGCCTGCCGGGCGCGAGCGGAGGGTGCTGCGGAAGTCGGTCTGGGGCTTCGCTGGAGGATCTGGCTTTGGCTTGAGTAGTGGGGACGGTAGAGGCGATGGAGCGGATGTGCTTGTCGGTGGATCGAGGTTCGGCTTTGCGGCAAGTGGTGCTATGGGCGACCTGAACGATGCGGTGCTGGGCTTTTCACTCTTCGGCGCAGGCCTTGTGCTCTCTGCAGTGACATCCACCTGCAGATCTTTTGGGTCGAATGTAGGCTCTGGTGCTTCCTTCGCGACCGGTAGATTCCTTACAGGCGCGGGAGCCTGTTCGGCAGCAGCCACCTCCTTTGGCACCACCGCCGGAGTCTTCGGCGCATTAGGCGGCGTGCTTGACCTCGGCGTCAACGGCAGATCGCGTGACTCCGACCGCTTGAGCAGCGCCGGCCCGAACGGCGTTGTCTTCGTAGGTGAAGCAGGGCGTGACGTCTCTTCGACAGGTTTCGGTGTCCCAGTCCTCGGTGTTGACTCAGCGCTCGCTCGCTCAGCTTTTGCTTTCGCGATATTGGCCATCCAGCTCGGCTGCGCGTTCCTCGCTGACCCGCTGCTAGGCTTCGGCGATTCGGGTCTCGTCAACGCGCTCTCGATCCAGCTTGACTTTGTTGGGCTGAAGCGCTTGGACGGGCTGCTCGGCGGTGATGTCGCTGCTTCGTCCTCGGCTGTCGTGCCGTAGGCTGAGGCCACAGACTTGCTCCGGCTATGGTACGGCAGTGCAGGTTTGACGAAGACCTCTTCAGTGTCCCCCTGCTGCGCCAGTGCGGCGAGATTGCTACTGCTAGAGGTAGGCCGTGACGCGGGCTCATCGCTCGCTTCCCTGCTGCTCGGCGTGGGCTCCAGCCTCGGCATGCTATGCGAGCCCTGGAGGCCATTGTATCCGCTGCGCGCGCTCACCGTCGAGTTGTGCCTGCTCAGATTCGCGCCGGGCTGCGCGCTCCATCGTTTGCTGACGCTGTCGCTGCGTTTCATCATCGCGCTTTGGACGAAGCCGCCCATGCCTTTGGTGGGCGAGCTTGGGCGCTCGTTTGCGCCGGCGAGGCGGGCTTGGGACGACGACATCGAGAGCGTCCGACTCAGGCCGTGCTGCTCGCCACCGGTCGAAGACGTGTGGTCAGACATTGGCGAGGCTTCTCGTTGCGACTCATCTTCTGCTAGCAGCGACTTGAGGTCGGGCTTGCTTGGCGTGGCCATAGATGGCGTGGCCGAGACGCGACTGCTCGCGAAGCCGCTGTCTCTCGCAGAGACTGGAAGTGATATAGTCTCGGATGACAAGCTCTCGGACGGCGCCGGACTCGCTTTCCTCGCAGGCTCGAATGATGTTGGGCGTGACAGACCGGGCAGACCTCTCCTGCGACCAGCAGCGATGCTTTGTTCAGAAGGCGACTCGTCCTTGCTCTTCCGATAGGCTGCGGATCCCACGCCCCTGTCTGCTGTCTGTCGGAAGTATGACGGCTCACGCGAGCCAAGTGAAGCGGCGATCTGGTCTCTACTCAGCTCGGCCTGCTCCGCGGAAGAGGGTCTCGCGTGAGTGGTGTCCTCGCTCGCGACGACTGAGGCAGGTCTGCTGGCCCCTCTTGACCCTGGCCGCCGTTGCTGCCATGTCAATGTGCCTGAGCGCGCCAGACTGCTCGCGCTCGGCGAAGGTCGCGAAGCCGCATCCGACGGCTGCGCCCGAAGAGAAGGAGAGGCTGCATCGCCTCTTCTGACTGAGCTGAAGCCTTTGAACTCGGGAATGTCCTTTGTGGGCGACGGTGGCCCTGCTCGGCTCCCCTCCATGTCTGGCATGAAGGATGTGGCAGAGCGGGTCAATGGCGGGGGCGATGATATGCCTGTATCGTCAATGCGATCGGTCCTCAGCAGAGGCACTTCCGACGTCGAATGGCCTTTGGTCGGAGAAGGTGTGCGGCTCGCGAAGCGTTGTTGATGTGAATCGCCCGCAGAGCTTGCGCCGTAAACATTGGAAGTAGCTCCACCAAGAGCTCTCTTCTTAGCTCGTTCCGCGCGACTCCTCTCGACGTCCTCTTCAAGCTTGCGATAGCGCTCCAGATCTTCCTGCTCGCGCCGTTCGCTGAGCTCACGGATGGACTTGAGGAAGGACGCGGGGTCCAGGTCGTCGTTGTCGCGGTTGGAAGCGGCGTCGGAAGGGGGTGCAGAGGTATCGAGCTCCATAATGACAGGGATGGCACGACACAGCAAAGTGGGACTAATAACGAGAGTCGCGAAGAGAACACGCTCGGCGAGCTGAATATGATGTGCGTTCGAAGAGCAAAGACGTATTCGAGAGATCGCTACAGGGGACTATGGCGGCCACTATCTCGACACCCGATGATCAACTGGAATGTGCCTGCTGCTCATCTTTTGGCGAGGCCATCAACCTGCGGCCACCCTTCTCGAGTCTGACCGGCGCAGCTAAACGTTGGATCTTGCTGACCTCCACGCGCTTCCGACGACCTACAAGCCTTCCTCATCATTGCCGCAGAAGCAATAGTTCTAATGCATGTGGATCGTGGTGACTGTCCTGCAATGGCGCGCTAGCCGGGCGAACGCGCCTTGCCTCCGTCGCTGCCAAGACTCCATCAAGTGAAGTCAAATTAACCGAGCCACAGCGGTATTCGTCAGTACAAGAACAGGCGATCTTTGGCATCCTGGACGACCCATTGCAGACCCTCCTGTAGATTCTCCCCCGTCATCGCAGAGCAGGGCAGAATATGCCACTTGTGCGTCAGAATACTGTCCAGTTGCAACCCCTGCATTTCAATGCTTAGCTAAGGTAAGGGACCCAAACGGTCTGGTGGCTGAATCGCCCGTGGGGAAATGCTCGTGCGTACCTCGCGGATCTCGTCTTCGGTCATACAACCACGCACGTCGCTCTTGTTCTTGAAGACCAATAGGGAGGCGCCCATTAGACGCTGCACGAATCGTCATCAGCATCAGGGCGCGGATCATTGGAGGACAAGAGCACGGGCAATCGGACACACCTCCTGGACCAGCAGACCCTTCAGCTCGACCCGGCAGTCGTCCACACGCTCGCGGTCCGTGGCATCCACGACCCAGATGAGCGTGTCGGTCTTCTCGAAGTAGTTCTTCCAGTACGTGCGGAGGGTCTTCTGGCCGCCGACGTCCCCTTGGGCAGAGTCAGAGCCAGCAGTGGATGGACATTGGAGGATGGGGACACGAACAGATATTCAGTTTGTACCTACCTTTCATATCAGCCAGCATTCAGAGACATATGGTCTTCGGGTGCATATCGATGCTCACCCATCGTAGTCGATCGTCTTGATGATGAAGCCCAGTGTCGGGCTCACGCTGTTGACGTCCTCGTTCATGATGCGCTTGACTATCGTCGTCTTGCCAGCGTTGTCGAGACCTCTGCGCGCTGTCAGAAGCTGGCGCGAGTGTTTGAGGGCCACTTACAGCATCAGTACCCTCATCTCCTTGTCCTTCAGTCGCGCTTTGCGCAAAATGGACAACATCTCAAAACCTAGCTCACCGTGACAGGATGTGAAAGGGCTGGCGAGACTCACTTCGAGCAGATCTGTTTGCAATCACGTGTCACATACTGCAGTGAGAGATACTTCGTCCCTCCCTTTTAACAGTGGCTGATTGCTATTGCTCTTCATCCCAACACATTGAGCACAAGGTGGTCGACTTGACACCCACCTCGTTCTCGACACAGCTTAGGTCTAGTCAACCAACGCCAACTCCAACGCCCGACATCCACCCACACTCGCACGATGAAACCGACTTTTCTTAGGGCTCGCCGTGGGGATGGTGCATGGCTGGTGCGGCGAGACGACGATGATCGTCGACGTGGTGGAGACATCGGCAGAGGTACAGGCACCTTCCTCCCCCAGCGACAAAGCTTTGCTTCCCCACGAGACAATGCATTCGACACATACGGAAGGAGCACCACGACACGGCCAAGCTTTCTGCGACCCATCCACCGAAGCTCCGCCGGCATCTCACGTGCGGCCTACGATGACGTGCCGCGAACAATCACGGCGAAACACCTATTGTCGCCAGATGCAGATATATACGCTGAGTCAGAGCAAAAGTCCCAGCCAGAGGAGCTCAGCACCAGCTATAAATTCAACGCGGGCACCCCCTCGGAGACCAACTCCGACGTTACAGACTCGGAAGGAATGGATGCGCCAAAGCGCAGCAAGTGCTTGCCGCCGCACCTACGCCACAAGCCAACGAAGCAGGCAGACTCCGGTCGAGACGGCATGCCGGTACAAGAGCCTGTCGCATCCGTGCAAGACTCGGCGAAACCGACAGCGCCAGCGCCATCACCAGCTCCCATCAAATGCATTCCGCCACATCTGCGTGCGAAGGCGACGAAAGCATCAACACAGACTGATACCGATCGTGGCCACCCGATCGTGCAAGAGCCCGCGACATCACCACAAGACAGCGCGATCTGGACCGAGCCAGCCGAGCCGTCCGGCAAACTCTCGGCAGATCAGCTTCGCGAGAAGTTGACAAGCTTGGGCGCCACCGTCAGCAAGCCTGAGCCCATCTCTTGGAGTGCTGTGGTGAGTGCTGGACTCGGCGAGTGGCAGCCCTCCCAGGCTTCCGTAGCTCACCGCGATGGCGGACGTGGCCGTGGCGGCAAGGCAGCAAACGGCTCGCAGCAAGTCAGCGTAACGACCGCGAGCGCAGATGTCATCAGGAAGAAGACCGACCGGGGCCTACCGGCGAGCTTCCGTGGCCGCGGTCGTGGAGCACAGCAGACTCGCCGCGGTGGAGGCTGGCCGTCCAATAAAGAGATCAAGAACCCCAAGCCCGGTCGCGATCCTGCTCCGATGTCCGTCAGCGGCTGGACCGTCGACTTACCGCAGGCTAACCAGGGCGTCGGCGGTGGATGGCAGGAGCGCGCACCAGCGGACGCGGGTGGCGAGGCGTTGGCAGATTGGAGTGGGGGGTGGGCACCTGCGCCGCTCGACTGGGATGCTCGGCCGGCCTTCACGGCATCGAGCAAGTCGGCGCCGCTTGAGAAGTGGATGAACAAGGTCGAGGAGGCTATGTGTGGCATCACTCGCGCAATTCCGAAAGAGGCGCTGTTGGACGGGGATGAGCTCGCGCCCAGGTACTGGGTACCTATCGTCATCGGTACACAGGCTCCCATGTCCTTCTTCCGCGAGATGCTGGCATCCGAGCGGCCCGAGCCCATTCACAAAGACGATGTCCTCAACGTCAAGCCATGGTGGGAGATGTACATGAACAGCCAGAGTCCGCGTCTGCAGGAATATACCCAACCGGAGACTGCAGGCTTTGATGCCAAGGCGGAAACTTTAGAGGAGCGCATCGCACGCGAGCACGATCAAGGCCCGGACAGGTATGTCGAGAACAAGAAGCGGACCGAGCAGGCCAAGAAGCAGGCCAAGCGTGAGAAGCGCGAGCAGACTGAGCGGCGGGCCATGGAGAAGAGTCACAACGGCGTTCCGATGGGCAATCGCATCAAGCCAGACATCAAGCTCTTCGTGCGCTCGGCGTCACCGGACGACATGGTCCAGATCCGCGACATCTACAACCACTACGTCTCCTTCACCTGCTCGGCACCAGAGGCGGAGCGCCAGAGCGCCGCCGACATGCAGGCGCGGCTCGAGCAAGTCAGCGCGAACAACCTCCCCTTCCTCGTCGCCTGCGAGCCCGGCGCGAAGCTCCCCGCACGCCGCGGCCGCAGGCAATACGGCGACGGCGAGGCCATCATCCTCCCGGACCGCGTCATCGGCTTCGCGCTGGCGGACAACTTCCACGACCCGCGGCCCATGTACCGCCACACCTGCGAGATCGAGGTCTTCACCCACCAGGAGTACTACATGAAGGGCGTGGCCAACTGCCTCCTGGACAAGCTCATGGCG
Organism: Teratosphaeriaceae sp. CCFEE 6253; assembly: GCA_033119285.1. NCBI lineage: Eukaryota > Fungi > Ascomycota > Dothideomycetes > Mycosphaerellales > Teratosphaeriaceae > Teratosphaeriaceae sp. CCFEE 6253. The sequence continues at coordinate 19,943 of JAWDJV010000269.1, forward strand.
CTGACGGACCCGACGTACGTCGAGCGCGGCGGCTTCGAGGTCCGCGGGGAGGATATCGAGGGCATCACGTTCCCGCGCATCGTGGCGAGCTTGGTCGCGCGCATGGCGTACGATAGGCCGGAGCGGGCGGTGTGGATGGGCCGCTGGCTCGGCGGCATGGGGTTCGAGAAGGTGGCGGATATGCCTGATGTGGGCTTGAAGGATGGCAGAAGGCGAGTTCTATGTCGCATGACTGTGGAGTGTGTGCAGCGACCGACTGACTCTGTGTAGTGTCTCTCTGGCGATGTTCTCACACAAGACAGGCGCAGAGCCCAGCCCGCTCGGCTCTCCGACATGAGATTCCTTCAGCCCCGACAACAATCCACACATCACACGAGAGACGGCGACCTGATACGACTACGACTACGATGAGGAAGGGCAGGCCAGAGGCCGGCGCAGGCACCTGGGTCAGACCGGAACGAAAAACGATTGGCGTTCCGGCGTTCGTGATACTCTTACATATAATGCCCGATTCCGCTCCGCGAGACCCCTTGAGATGATATATGCAGCCGAATCCGATACCCCCAATCAATGATTACATCTCCTACGCCCCTCGCTACTTGCAGATTATGCTGAACCTCCAGCCTCCCTCCATCATCCTCATGGTGCTTCTGCGAAGGAGATATCAGACATCGACTGGCGTGAGGCAGAGATAGCTCTCCGACTGCTCGATCCACGGCAGTCCGCTCAAGTCGCTGTCTTCCGGGCTCGAGCTCATCAGGTCCGCGTAGAGCATGTTCGAGTTGCAGCGGTCCCTGATCAGGTATCAGCTTGCGTCGCTCATCAGCACAGATGGGAGGGAAGCAACGACTCACTGCATTAGGAAACACTCATTCCCGGCATCCGGCTGGAAGCTCAGTGTATGGCCGGCACTATCATACCATCAACACCCTCTGGATCGCAAATTCAATCTGCATCGGTAGGCGGGACTCACTAGTCGTTCAAAGCAATACAAACATTGACCGGCCAGACGACGTAATCGCAGCTGCCCGTGAAATTGGGTCCCGTGCAGAGACGCACGCCGCCCGTCTCCCGCTTCAGCAGCTCTGCGCTGGACGATTTCCTGTCGGCGATGTAGTTGTGCGGCATGGGAGCGATGAGCGGACGGGGAGCGGCGAATGTGCTGGTGATGCCGGTGGCGAGGATGGCGAGGGTAAACGTGAGGAGATACATGGTGTCGGGATGTTGAGAGGCGGGATGCTGGTGGCGATGGTCTGACGAGGTCTGAGAGTCTGGTGTCAACAAAGATGCAGTCGCATGCAAGCAAACGGTACCTGAGCAAGATGATGTCAAGTCATGCAGGTGTGAAACCTCATCGGAATGCGGAAGGAGCTCGCCAATTTAATCTTATCAGCCATATCACAATGGCATCCTCGGGGCTCGAACAAGTGGAACATCACCGCAAGGTCCACTCGTTGTGCGTGCTTTAATGCCCAACGTTGACGTCGTGAAAGGGGCACCAGAGGTGTCATCTCACTCGGGAGACTGCATGCGATGTAGCACGACAGGCCGTTATGGAGGGCCGCGTACAGATCATCGTTACATCCGGCGCCGAGTGACGGATGCCGTGATCGTGAACGTCCAGAGGTGGCGATCCTGTGGTTGGACCGCCTTACAAGGACTCACAAGATGCGTACATGTACTGGGCGATTCGCCCGTTGTCACTGGCCGTAGCAGAATTGTAGCTCTTGTGGGCCGGGATCAACCTAGACCGGTGTGAGCAAGACGGTGAACTGCAATTCGTAGGATCTACTGCCCTGCGCAATAGCTAAGCCTCGCCAAAAGGCGTGAACTTCTCCAGCCAAGCCTCTGCTCCCCTCTGCTCCTGCTCCAACACACGTTGATGTTGCTGGCTCCTTACCCTGATGATGCATTCAAACGGCTTCGGCCGCACGTTGAACCCATCCGTATAGTCAAAGATGTCGTACTCCCGTCCCTCAACCGGCAGGATGTCGTACGCCCAGATCAGCTTCGCCAGAGCGATGTACAGACTATTCGCCGCCAGATCGGCGCCAGGACATATCCGTCGGCCCCAGCCGAACGAGCTGTGTCCTGCCTTTGCTGGATGGACTTTGGAGCCAACGTACGGCTGCTTGTCGACCCCGAGCTGGGCCCGCTCGTCGTCGGAGAGGAAGCGCACGGGGTCGTAGCGGTGGGGGTCGGGGTAGTACGCCTCGTTCAGGTTGATGGCCCAGCTGTTACCCAGGACCGTAGTCCCGCTGGGGATCTGCCAGCCTTCGTACTCGTCGGCCTCGGTGCTCGCATGCGGTGTCCCGCCGAGCACGGCCACGGGTCGCCAGCGGAGCGTCTCCTTTGCGAGGGCGCGGAGGTAAGGCAGGTTGACCTCGTCGTCGAAGGTCGGCGTGCGATCTGAGCCGACGACTTTGTCCAGCTCGGCTTGCGCGGCTCTCAGCACGCTCGGGTGAGTGACCAATCCCAGGAACGCGGAGCACAAAGTCGAGGCCGTCGTGTCCGATCCCGCCCCGAAGAGCGACGCAGGGACATACGAGAAGTGGATATCGTTCAGCGGCACTTCCTCCTTCTCCCGCATCTCCAGCAGAAGCTTCGTCAAGCTGTCCGGCACGGCGTCCGGATTGCTCTGCGCCTTGGCCTTCGCGATCTCCTGCTGCACCATATCCAGCAGCATCCAATTGGCCCGGCCCTCCTCCGCGCCCACCCGTTGCACCTTCGATTTCCACGGCGCGAGCAGAGTAGGCAGCTGCGCCAGCCATGGGAAGCTCTCGGCCAGGTACTTGCCCGGGATGTTGAGCGAGGCCATGAAGTGCATGTACCGAAATCGGTCACTGATGACCTGCGCCTTCAACGAGTCGATCCGATGCCCGTACGCGACGCAGAAGACCACGCTACTAGTGAAGCGCTCGAGCTCCTTCTCCCATCCCTCGGGGTTCTTGAGCAGTGCATGGCATAATCGGCTCGCCTCCGCTTCCTGCGTAGGCTTATACAGCCGCAACGCCTTCGGACTCAGCGCCTGATGCAACAGCTTCCGCCTCGTCAACCACGCTTTACTGTACGGCTGGGTAAGAATCGACGCATTTCCATTATACACCTTCCCCATCACCACCATCCGCGGCCGGGAAGAGTACTTGTTACTCCGCTTCTCCATCAGATCCGCCGCGATCTGCGGATCCGAGATGATGAGCGTTCGTTTCCGCCCGATCCAGAGCGTGAAGATGGGGCCGTATTGCTTGGACCATTTCTCGAACTGCAGCCAGGGGGACGACCTGGGAATGTCGAACTTGTTGCCCAGGAAGGGCAGGGGCCGCGGGCCGGGGGGGAGGTGCAGCCAGGCGTAGATGTCGTGGGCGAGGACGACGACGGGGATCCAGAAGAGCAGGGAGCCCACCATCAGGAGGGGGTGGGCGAATTGGGCGGCGAAGAAGTTGGAGGACGTCGACATTTTGGTTTCCGATCGCTGGGGTCAAGTGGTTGTTGATGGGCAGGCGCAGGCAGGAAGTGTGCATGCACTGCCTTTTGAGGCTCACAATGTCCACGTGGAGGACGCATGGCCGGCATATATCGCAGAGGCACTGCCGGGTGAGGTGTGAGGAGAGCTTCGTGGGCCGCAGAGCTGGGGCGAGACGGAAGGTTCTCCACCTCTCACCCATCCCGGCATATCGCACACTTCCCCGGGGGGGGGGCCCATACTTGTACATCTGCAGCTCGGCATTTCATGTATGAGGAAGAGCACATGAGGGCACGGACATTCATAATGTCCAACTCATTTATCACGTGAAGCTTTCACGAGTCGTGCACATCCTCCCTTGACCCTTGAGCCTTCAAGGCCCAGCTACGTGTACGTCCGGGCCCACGCCAGACCCTCTACAGACAAACATGAAAGCCCGCTAATGCTGCCTCGCTCATGATGCTTTTCCTGGTCCACGTAATACATCACATCAAACCCCCACCCACGGGGCAACTACGCTACCGCTCCCAGCCCGTTCGATCCGGGCGCGCCCCGGCCACGGCCTGCTGCTGCTGCCGCTCCCGCAGCGCGCGGTCCCGGTCCTCCCTCTCCCGCTCCACGCGTATCCGCCCGGCTTCCGTCCCATCGTCCTCAACCAGCTCATCGAACCACGGATGCTTGAGCGCCTCGCGCGCCGTAATCCGCTTCTT
>JAWDJV010000270.1:0-24066 GCA_033119285.1 Teratosphaeriaceae sp. CCFEE 6253
GTGATGATGGGTGGCTGGGGTGATAGTGATCAGAGATGATTGTTTATGATTGACGGAACGGACGCATGCATGCGGTGTCGGCGTCTTGCATTGTTAGCAACGAGGGCATACTGGGTGCAGGTCGGTAATGATTTGATCTCGCAGCACTAGAGACGCGTTTGTACATCGCACTGTATGCTCGACTCTCACGAAATATTGCACCAAGGCGTCTGTCGGCTCGATCAGGGTCGCAAAAGAGTGCATGGCGAATCATCGAGCTGCCAACAATTTTGTGCTGCTCAATTTTCTGCCAACGCCTCGTATGCCTCTCTGTGCAATTCATTCGAGACCCGACCGAGGGTTTTAATGATTCACTCCCGAGTGATTGCTGCCGCCGCAGTACTGTAGCTTGAAGTCGTGTGCACGGTCCAGTCGGCAATCCCCGGCCGCGACTTTCTTGTCGTCTCCTGCATCGAAGCTCCCAAGCAATCACAACTCCCATCGCTTGCCATTGGCCCATCACACCCTCTCAATCCTCCAAGATGGGCTGGTACGATTACTTCACCGACATCACCTCGTCTCTCAGCATCGGCACCGCCTACGCAGAAGAGCGCTCCAACGCGGGCCCCTCTGTCCAGCATGGCACCGCCGACATGTCTTCTGGTGGAGACGTCAACAGCGGTGGCATGGGCTCTGCTCAGCAGACGCGCGGCGCTACGACCAAGGGCGGCGTGAGTCTGGATGTACCGGCCGCGGGGACGGACGAGGAGAGCAGTTCGGAGGCGGAGGCGAACAAGGCGGACAAGGCGAAGCAGCAGGAGAAGGACAGTCAGAAGGAGGCGCCGGCCGGGCATAAGCCTGGTGATGGGGGTGCGGCGAGTGGGCAAGATGGCCCAGGTGCTAGTGGGCCGTATGGTGGGCCATTGAAGGCAGCGAAGGAAGATGACGAAGATGAGGGTGGGGACGATGAGGCGGAGGAGGAGGAAGAGGACGATGAGCCGGAGGATATTAAGCCTAGGCTTGAGGAGGGTATGTCTGCGCGACTGATCCTTGACTCTACCACTGCCCGATTTCGATGCAACCTCTGTCCCGGCGGCATGAATGCAGGAAGACGAGCAACAAAGCTGACGTGCCATCTCCCTACAGAGTGCATGAAGTCTCAGAAATGCGCGCCGCTCAAACACCACTACGACGAATGCGCCCAGCGCGTGACGGAGCAGCACGAGCAGCACGGCAAGGCTCACGAGGATTGCGTCGAGGAGTGTAGGTCTTGTTCTCTCTTCCGAATGGTGATCTGCTGGCTGACATCACGCTCTAGTCTTCCACCTCATGCACTGCGCCAGCGAATGCGCCGCCCCGAAGCTATTCAAGCAGCTGCGGTAAAGATCCCAACCGCGCCTTTCGAAGCACGACGCACAGGTGTATACGTCCAGCACGCACCCTAACTGTGGACGGAACGCATGTGTGGCTCAAAAAGACATACGGTTACCACACGCCTGTATAGCAGTCTTAATACATGTACTATTGTTGCATCCTTGTAGTTGAGCCGAGCGTGCTGTACAAATCTGAAGCTCACACTCCAGCGCATCGGCCTCGAGCAGCTCTTCGGGGCGCTTCCATCCTTTCACAGCATAAGAAGAAGCCTCAAGCAATGCATCGCATAGGTTAATATATTGTTTCGGCCACGAATGGCATCATCCAATCGGCTTCGGCTCGAGCAGTGCCGGGAATGACGTGCCCCGAGATGGCGGACCGTCGAGCTGAAGCTCCAATGGCTTCACGTATGTAATCCACCGAGGACTTTGAGCACCCTCCATAACGACAATAACAAGATCACTATGTCGACCATTATGTTCAGAACCAGCAGCACGATGCGCTCAGCTCTTCGGAGCGCTGCGCCTACAGCGACCAGAGCAGCAGCATTCTCGACCACAACACCTGCTCGCGCACCGGCAACGCTACCGGACTTGCCGTGTATGCACATCGACAACCCATCACGATGGCACCAAAGACTCACGTAATCCAGATGACTATGGCGCCCTCGAGCCGGCGATCAGCGGCCAGATCATGGAGCTGCACCACAGCAAGCACCACCAGACCTACGTCACCGGCTACAACGCCGCGCAATCCAAGATGGGTGACGCGCTTGCCAAAGGCGACGCCGCCACGGCCATCGCCACGCAGCCTCTCCTCAACTTCCACGGCGGCGGCAACATCAACCACACCCTGTTCTGGGAGAACTTGGCGCCAACATCCCAGGGCGGCGGCGAGCCTCCTAGCGGCCCCCTCGCCAAGAGCATCGAGACTCATTATGGCAGTCTCGATAAGTTGAAGGAGCAATTCAATGCGGCGCTGGCGGGGATTCAGGGGTCTGGATGGGCGTGGCTGGTGCAGGATAATGAGACGGGCGCGTTGGGGGTGAGGACGTATGCGAATCAGGACCCGGTGGTTGGGAAGTTCCATCCCCTGTTGGGGATTGACGCGTGGGAGCACGCGTACTATCTGCAGTACGAGAATCGGAAGGCCGAGTACTTCAAGAACATCTGGAGTGTCATCAACTGGAAGGCGGCGGAGAAGAGGATGAAGTGAGGTCCGTAGTGACACAAACACGATATCGAGGCTTGACAAGACACTGGGCTTGAGGTGATGTACAGTATATGACATGGATGTAGAGGGCACACGGGGTTGCCCTTGACATGGACAGCCTAGAGAATAGCTCCGGAGTAGCACAAGCAGGTGTTGCTACGCTTCCGCGAGTACACCCATGATTGGTACAGGCACTGATTACACCACTCAGCGTGCGGCCCCTCAATTGAGGTAACGAGCATGCAATGACTCGCTCCAACAGGTTCTTGACGCTCTTGACATCGGAGTTCTGACGACTCCCACGCACGAGCAGACGTTGGCGCAAAGGGGTGTGAGCACGCCGAACTTACCTTAGTTGACAAATGCGATACCTCTGCACGTTCAAGCGTGCTGGACGGAACAAATGCCTGCTCCTGGAGGGCCTGCTCAAGAGGCGTTGTTACGTATCATCGGTTTGCATATCAACAACGAATGGCGCTTCGACTTGGAACTAACCTTTCTCACAGACGAGTCACGTTCCGCAAGCCAGATTGATGGCATACTGATCTCTAAAACACAGCAAGCGCATTGGGTGGGCTTCCAATGCCACCATACACATTCAGCGGCGCGCTCGTCAACAAGAAAGTGTATCGGCCGAGCTCCGCGCACTTCTCCGACAACGCCTTGAGGTCCCACAGCTCGCCGATGGGCATCCCGAACAATGCGAGGAAGTACTGATGCAGGACCAGATTGGCGACGGACGCTTCCTTGCCAGTCTTTGGGTCGATAGGCGGGACGTGCTCGAAAGCAATCATATCGCCCGCCACGGCCGCGAAGTGCTTGTTCCTGTCATCCGGTCAGTCTGAGGGCAGGAAGAGTGTGAATGGCTGTTCTTACCAGAACCACTTCGCTGCCTCCGCAGAGCCCGTCACGCCACAGGTCCGATGCGAGCCCATCAATTCCGCTTGCCGCTCAGCCTTCTGGCCAGTGAGACCCTCAGTGAAGCCGGATCGGATGATGATCACGTCGCCGGTCTTGAACTCGACACCCTGCTTCTTGGCGATCGTCTCGATATCCTCGATCGTGATCTTGTCATCGTTGAAAGGGTTGAACTCCCGCCCCTGCTCATCCGCCCACTTCTTGAAGTCAATGAACACGCCCCGGGCGACCAGTCCGCCACGCTTGTGCCAATGATTCAGCGTTGGCAGTTTCTGGTCATGGTCCTCCTCGCCGAAATTCTGGGTCAGTTCCTGGATGCTGGTCTTGACGCCGTTGTACCCAGATTGGCTCTCCTGGTGATGGAAGTGGCACAGACTGTCCCACTGACTACTGCATTGGGTATTGAACTCGACCTCGTCATCGTAGCCATGGGCGGCTAGCGGAGTATCGACAAAGGACGTGACCTTGTGGACGAGGCCTTTGCGTCCAAACCCTGGAGTCTGAATGGCGCCGATGGGCCAGTTGAGGCTCACGGAGACGCCATCCTTCAGTTCCGAGTAGGCGGACTTCAAGATCTCCGGGGTGATGTTGTTCAGGGTGCCGTAGACATCCTTCTTGTCGCCTTTGTCGAAGACGCCCCAGGCGCAGCCTGCCTTCCATTAGCTTGAATCATGGACGGCGCTTCAATCCTACTTCGCTCACCCTTCGGCATGCCCTTGACTTCGGGCAGATCATCAAAGTCTGGAACTGTCGACATGTTTGCGATCGCTGTGCTGGCTGTTGGACGAACTGGAGGTTGAGACTGACGAGAGCACGTTGTGAATGAACTCACAAGAAGATGCCTACCTTCAACGACCTACCCTCTTCGGCTCTCATTGCCCGGTCAGTCGCCTTACCCACGGACGAGGTGGAGCTCTAGGCCATGGGGCGGGGTAAGAGGAGTGTCATGCCTCGGAAAGGGTACGAGCGAGCTCGCTCTTCTTCAGCCGAGGACTACTCTGTGGTTACGCAGACGTGCCCGAACCGCATGATAACGCGGCCTGAGGGAGACCGGGTTCGTGGTGTAAGCTTCGGGTTAGGTGGCGAAAGTTCACTTTTCTGCATCGGTGTCAGCCAAGGCACGGACCACTGCCCGATGGAGGTCGCTTGCAGACCGATCAGCTGTTTCTAAACCTCAGACAAGAGCATTATGTCCAGACTACCGATCAGGAAAGAGGCGACTGACTGCGTTGTTGGGCTGCAGTACTTGACTTCTGTCCTGTGCGTTACACGACCCTACTGCTCCTGTACTCCTCTACTCCGTCAAAGGAATATATACACGTACCCCCGTTCGCTTCATAAACAGCCACTCAGCTGACACACTACTTGGTATACTTACTGGCCGGGTGAGACAAGCATGCCATGCTTACCAGCATCATGCTGCCAGCCTCCAGCCAGCATCTCGCCGCCCATCTTCTTCGAATTGCCCGCGATCCTGGCCTCCAGCTCCGGTCGGAAGTGCCTGATCAGGCCCTGAACCGGCCATGCGAAGGCTTCGCCCAGCGCACAGATAGTGTGGCCCTCGACTTGTTTGGTGAGTTCCTGCATCATGTCGATCTCCCTCGCGCGCGCCTTGCCCGTCTCGAAGCGGTGCATGATCTGCTCCGTCCACTTGGAACCCTCGCGGCATGGTGTGCATTGGCCACATGACTCATGGTGGTAGAATTTTGACAGTCGTGCGATGGCGCGGACGACGTCTGTGCTTTGGTCCATAACGATGACTGCCGCTGTGCCAAGACCAGACTGGCTGTCCTTGAGCGCATCGAAGTCCATGAGTTGCTCATCGCAGATGCTCCTGGGAAGGATCGGAGTGGAGGAGCCACCGGGGATGATGGCCTTGAGATTGTCCCAGCCACCCCTGACGCCACCGGCGTGCTTCTCAATAAGCTCCTTCAGTGGAATCGACATCTCCTCCTCCACTGTGCAGGGGTTGTTGACGTGTCCTGAGATACAGAAGAGCTTCGTGCCAGCATTCCGCTCGCGACCAAAAGAGCTGAACCAGCTGCCTCCTCTCCGAATGATGGTTGGCGCGACGGCAATCGTCTCGACATTTGCCACCGTGCTCGGGCATCCGAAGAGACCGACAGCAGCCGGGAAAGGGGGCTTCAAGCGCGGCTTGCCCGGCTTGCCCTCCAGCGACTCGATCAGAGACGTCTCCTCTCCGCACACGTACGCGCCCATTCCGCGATGGATGATGACATCGAAGTCGTATCCTGAGCCACATGCATTCTTGCCAATGAGACCCTCCTTGTATGCCTCTTGTATCGCGCGTTGAAGGACGGTCGCCTCGTGGTAGAACTCGCCACGGATGTAGATGTAGGCGGCCGTGCACTGTGAGGCCACATTAGCATCGCTGTCCCCTATCGAATAACATGCCGTGGCAGCTCACATTCATAGCCCGGCCAGCAACAAGACAGCCCTCGATAAGCTTGTGCGGGTCCTTCCGCATGATCTCACGGTCTTTGCACGTTCCCGGCTCGCCCTCATCTGCATTGACGACCAGGTATCGGGGCTTGGTGTCCTTGTCCCAATCCTTGAAGTTCATGAAGCTCCACTTCATCCCTGACGGGAAGCCAGCGCCTCCACGCCCTCGCAGGCCAGATGCCTTGATCTCCGAGATGAGCCAATCGTGGCCCTTCAGGAGCATCTCCTTCGTCTTGTACCAGTCACCATACTTCTTCGCGCTTTGAAGATCCGCACCATTATGGCCGTACAGGTTCTGGAAGATGCGGTCCTGATCCTGCAGACCCCGTTGGCGCTGCACGGGCGGCGCGTCCTGGACTGTGGCCATTGATCGCACGCCATTTCGGATGGCAGAAGTGGTGGAAGATGCGCGCAAGGCGCGAGTCGCTGGAGTCGACAGCATCTTCGCAGCTGTATGTTGGTTGTAGGGCCGCCTTGGTCACCTGTGGTCAGAGTATCTAAGTTGTCCTGCCACCCGTGCCAGGAAGGAGGTCGATGATCTATGACAGCAACGAAAACCCGCTTCGCCGATTGGCTGCGGCAATCTTGCAGCCGCAGCCGCCGCCACGTTCTCGATCTCTTGGCATTGACTCCATATGCCACTCCCTCTCGATGATCTCAATCCTACAAGATCCGGTTCACTGAAGATGCGCTTCAAAACCGAAACCTACTCGATCATTCTAAGCATTGCCTAGACCGGATGGACTGCGATCAAACGGCCGGTATGGTCTACCAAAAACCACTCGCCGCCGCCGGAAAAGCATCCAAGCATGATATTCTTCCAGGCTGTCACAGCTGCAAGACTGCATCTACGGCTCCCTTCAAGATCCTATAGTCACAGACAGTGCAAGGCCTCGACCCCTTCGATACCTCTTCACTCGGCGTCTATCACATGCCGCATTCACGTCACGTTCGAGGCCTGCCTCATCACATGCTCCTTGCCCACGAGGTACACAATCTGCCTTTGACTCCCTTCAGTTTCAGAGAGACGGTGGGACAAGATTTGATCGACGGTCTGCTTGTTCAGAAAGGTCCCGTGAAGCAGTTACATGTACTTTTCAATCCACGTGCCTTCCACATTGGTCAGTGTTTACGTTCCCAAGCGCAACCCCGTGTCGTCTTCCCGTCATACGACCCCACCACGGACCGTTCCGGGAGTTCGACTGATACAAAAGCTGCTCCATATCTTCGAGGAACGGCGCAAGCCTGCAGTCATCCGCAAAGATCCCCGTGCCTCACTTTCGCAAAGCAGCAAACATACCGACTGGAGCGAGAGAACAGGCACACGTTGTCGCCACGATGGTGTCCGAGGACTTGATGATCTCGGTCGGTAGGTCTGCACCGCCGATGATCATCATGCCTCCCAGGAAGACGAGAGTGCGGAATCGAAAGAAGATCGTCAAGGCCGACTCCATCACGCCGGCAGCCACTGTGGGACCAATACCGCAGGTCACACCGCGTAAGCCGCTCTCAGCATCTCCGCGCACTAAGGAGCGGGCTGACGCTCTTGCAACAGCAGATCAAGGTCCGCCGCGAAGCCTCCTCCTCAGGGAGACAGGCCCGCGGGTGCTACCTCAGCACACTTCCGCAAGCGCGATACCCGAGTCCACTCCTGATGGGGAGTCTACGCAGAGCTTGGTCTCGCGCGTTACTCCGAGCCTCACGGCAGCTGAGAGCGATGCCGTCGATCCCACTGAGCTCGCCAGCTCGCCTGCCTCTGCTGCACGCGGCGAGAACGAGGAGGGCACCACCGTTCTCGACCCTGACAACTCCATGCGCGAGTACCGCAAAGATCCACTACCCCCAAACACCGAGCGCGAAGTCTGGCGTCCTGGTGAGTGTTGAGTATCATGCCTGATACGTTGATCGAGGCTGACTTTTCTATTCAAGGCGATGGCGACGGGCTGGAGAACACCGACTACCACGCTCGCCCCGGCGTTCGACCCATGCACGAGCGCTGGCGCCTCTACCAACTGGACACCAGCTTCGGTCTCGTGAGCGCTGACAACTTGCCACCCAAGTTTGTCTTTCTGGACGACAAGGCGGCGTACGAGGTGGAGTGCAGCAACATCTCTCGGACCAAGCTACTGAAGTGGTGGCCTCACGACTTCGCCGCCACAGGCACCATCCGCAACCGCCGGCCCCACCGTGGTCGCCCCGCCATACTCGATGCGAGCCAGACGGGTGATGCTAGATACCAGTTTGCTCTACAAGGTGACAGGAAGCAGAGGTACTACTTCACGGGTGCGAAAGATTACAAGCCCGTCATCTACGCTCAGATCCCTACCACGGTGGCTCACGATCCTACTTCTGCGCCGAATGGAAAGCGCCAAGCATCGGCTCTCGAGACCGAGGCAGACACGCTGAAGAGGAAGCGAGGGCACAACCAGCATACACCTAAGGAGGAATTGGTCAAGAACGGCGCTCCGTCAGCGGCAGCCAAGCCGAGGAAGCCCAAGCCACTCATCAGCTACTGCCTCACCGAGAGCACCATCAAGGGCCGTGGTCGTCGTAGACCTTATGGAACCACGGGAAACCTAGCTGGACCATCTCCGCTAGAAGAACCAGGCCATGACTTGGCAAGTGCCACACTGTTTGCTGGAGGCCCGATCACGACGTCCGGCGACGACGACGGTGACAGCTTCTGGGTCAATCAAGCCGACGTCTCATCCGTGTCTTCCGAAGGCATGGAGGAGGCTCAACGGGCTGATCCAGATGAGGAGTATGGCTTCGGCGATACGCTCGGCATGCAGGAGACCGGCATCGGCTTCACACGCACACCCTTCGGAGCCATGCCAGAGAGTGATGCATACGACGGCGGTGGCGAAGCCACGTCTCAAACTCAGGCAAATGCTGCACGCTCCCGCCTTTTGGAGCAAGAGATGAACGACTACCCTGCTGGTGATCGCGAGCTTCACGGTCTTCTCAGTCAGACGGAGAAAAAGATGGTCGGCGCCCCGCCAACCGGGCCACACGTCCCCTAAGTCAATGCAAAGATCACCAAGCCGAGTGGCGATTTCGTACTCGCCCCGGCAAAGTTTCACAAGCTTGAGGCTGGGATCACTCACAGCTTCAGAAGCTGACAATGAAGTAAGAGCTGGAAGTACCTGAGGTATGGTGGACTGACGGGAAACAGCCGAGCGAGAACCCGCTGCCATCAACAACGATAGGCGATCACGAGTTCGGGACACGCTGCGATTACACTCGGTTTCGCTGTCTCTATGAAGGCTTTCGGTCGAGTGGCCGCCGCTGCACCTGGCAGCTGGCTTGCGACTCTAGCACCGAGCACTGACTGCTGCGAGATTCATAGAGAAAACATGTACCATTGTGGAATTCATGACACATTAATGCAATTCTAATTTCACGTTCCCTAACTCCCAATCATGCTGTGGTATCATTGCGAACCCATGAGTCCTCTCGTACCCAGCGACCAATCTAGCCCTTCGCGTTCCACCTGTCATTGTATGCATTGACCGCAATCGCAACCTGCTTGTACAACCAGTTCCTGCTCTGTTCATCCGCAATCGGTACGAATGGGCCATTCGTGCCGCCCTTGAGGATGATACTCATCCCCGTCCTCTCCTTGCTGATCGTCTGGACATCCTTGAGCGGTACGTCCCAGACCGTGGTCAGGTTCCTCGCGCGCACCTGCATGATCAGGTTGTAGGTGATGATGATGAGCATGGCGGCTTCCGACTGCTGCCCCTGGCGACGGCCGTTGCCACCCTGCTGCTGGTCACCCTGGGAGCTGGAGTCGAGCTCCAGATGGGCGATGTAGCTCTCATTGAACTGCTTGCCGTTGTCGGTCGTCTTGAGCCAGAATTGGCCAACGGACTCACGCTGGCTGTACGGCCGCACCACACCATCCGTGCCGATGAAGCGTGGGTAGCGCACACGATCCAGGCCTTCCTGGTCGAAGACGGTGGTGGTGTTCTTCACGCCTTCGGCCATGTTGGACGCCAGATCAAAGGCACCTATGGCGGGCTTGGTAGCGAGACCCAGAAGACCCTTACCAACACCTTTGACGAAGCCCGCAGCTCCCTCCTTCTCGGCGCCTTGCATTGGCTGGCGAGCGAGCCCACCGATGCCGCTCGCGAAAGAGCTTGCAAAAGCGTTACCGCCAGACGTGATGCCGTAGAGTGCGTGCTTTGGCCTGTTGCGCGACCGTGACATCCGCCGCTGGTCTTGGAATTCCTTGTCCATGCTGGCAGCTGCAAGGCCCTTGCTGATACTGCCGGTGAACTTGGAGACACTGTCAGACAGGCCGAACACACTCTTCTTAACGAAGCTACTAGCTCCCTTGGCGATTCCAATGCCCAGATCTTGCGGTCGATCCGTGACCAGACCCTGGTATGGCTCGTAGAAGATGTCTGCCACACCAGAGCTGATGTTGTTGAAGAGCCCGACTGGGTTGCCCAAGAAGTCTGCTGAACCGATGACGATGTGCACTTGCCTCAGCGACTCCTGCACGTAATGACTTTTGATGTTGCTGACGAGCGCACCAACCGACAAGCGTGCGTTCTCAAGCATGAGCGCATTGTAGCGGATAGGCGCATCATTCACGTTACCGATCGACATGGTCAGCACGTTGACGGCGAACATGAACGGGTTAGTCGTAGAGCTTCCCGTGTCCTCGGCGTTGATGCGCTCGGTGCGTACGAATGACAGATCGAACTGCATGGGCTGCAGCTGTAGGAGCTCAAAGTAGATGTCTTGGCCCGATTGCTCTTGCTGCGGCTCAGGAATGTCGAGGCTCGCCGGCGCGAGCTGGCCTTCCTTTTCCTCCGTCCACGACGCACCCGGGATCTTAGTGAAGTCAAGCAAGGCGAAGATGAAGTCCTCATCAATCTCGATGGTCATCTGCTGGAGCAAGAAGGTGAAGTACTTGATGTACATCACGCCGTACGAGTCGTCCTTGACTCTGGTAACAGTCGTGCGGAAGATCGGATGCGCGTTCATCTCCTTGCCTGTCTTAGGCACCACGCTTGGGTAGAAGATGAGCGGGAAGATGCCGCCGTAGAGTTGATTGTCGATCTGGATCCACCGGACTGTGAGCGTGACCGTCTGGTAGAGTGGGGACTCCTTGTACTCCAGCTTGATGTCGCGCCACGTCACGTAGATCAGCTCGCGAAGCTGTGCGTTCACAAGCGAAATGCCAATACCCGCCTCGAAGCGTAGAGTAGCTGCCATCGTCTCGTGGATGTCTTGCTCCTTAACCTCGAATCCCTGCGCGGTCGACGACGAAGCCGTGGCCGATTTCTGCTTGTACAGACTCTTCGACGGCTTGTAGTTCGACATCGCAAGAGTCTGTGTTGGGCCCTCCGCGACGACATTGAGATCGATGACCTTCTGGCGCTGTTGGCCTGGCGCGGCAGGTATGCGCATGGGAATCAAGTTGCCGATCTCAGCAAGCTTGACGTGGCGCTCCTTGCCATTCGCGTTGATAACGAGGTTCTTGTTCTTCGTCGATGGGTAGTCCCAGGCGTATGGCATGATGCTGCGCGATGGAAGGCGGTACTTGACCGGCTTCCAGCCGGAGGTCCTATCTTCTTCGTCCTCATCGACATTGGGATTGGCCTGCCAGAAGAAGAACTCCTGATCGCTCTCGTTGCGGATCGAGAAGGGCCAGTGCTTGGTCTCTAGGCTCAGGTGCAAGTATATCATAGCGTTCTCCATCAGGATCTCAACGCGTATCAACTTCTGTCGTTCGCCAGCCTTGGCAAGCTTGACGTGCACGCTGCCCACATTGGCCATATCGAAGGGCGATGACCACTTGTTGCTGACGCCCGGGAAGCAGAGGCACAACTGCTGACCCGTGGTCTGCTTCAAGAAGCGCAGCGGGTGCAATTCGCCCGGCTTGAGCGTCGCAAAGTCTGAAGATCCGGGCTCGCGAATCTGAATCTCCTTGGCCATTCTGTTCTTGACGATGAAGCGAGGCGTAATGGTGATGACCTTGGTCAGCTTGTACTTGCCCTCGCCCTCCATGACCTCCAAGCCGGCGTGCATCTCCGCTCTGCCTGAAGCCGCCGCCAGCTTGACATCTACGTTGGCGCCAATGGCATCAAAGCTGACGGCCTGGCTCCAGGCCGAGTCACCGAGCTTGATGAGCGCCCGATTGGCTTGGTCGTCTGTAGGGAACGAGAACATGAACGGGTGGGCGGTGCGCGCGTCTGTGTCATTGTCGGTGAAGGCCTGCTGGCCAGCTGATGCCTTCGTTCCGCCAAAGAATGCCTTGCTCCGAATATCGAGAGGCAGACCGCTCCGATTGAGTATGACATACGGCGAGTAGATGGTGATCTTGAACGCACCACCGCTGTCCGGAACATTGTAGTAGTGGACTTTGAGTCTGAGTTCGAGGTTGTTCTTGTCCTTGACCAGCAAGGTCTTTTCTCGCCGGAAGTCACTGGTGTTGTTCGAATTGATGATGGCAAACTCGCTCGCTTTGAACGGGGTATCCTGCATGTCGACACTCATGAGCAGCAAGTGCGACAACTCCACGACATGCACAGGGCTGACTCCTCCCTTGCGCAGGAAGTTCGTCCAATCCTTCTTCGTGTTCTTGTCGTAGATGCGGTATTTGAAGTCGTAGGGCAGCAAATTTTGCACCTCCACGGGCGCCGAGAGGCGAATGCGCATGAATGGATACACGCTGGTGAGCGGGTTGTTCTTGTCGAACGTCGCCTGCATCTGGAAGTAGAACGGCGGGCTCTGCTGGTCCTGTTCGCCCGCGCAACTGATGGTGCGAATAGGCTTCTTCAGCAGATCCTTCCAGAACAGCCGCTCGTTCGACCAAGTGTACCCGAAGCCCTCACCCGGACGCACGACGAGCGAGTGCATAAATGCGGCGCCAACAGGAGCCGGTCGTGCTTCACCAGGCGCAATCTTCTCGATCTTGAGCAGATGACCCTCATCAGGGCTGTAGACGCCCATCTCGAGCGGGATCTGGGTATGATTCTCGACCAGCAGCGGCGAGCGGAGGGTGATGTACTTGACGTTGTCCGTGCCGAGTTTGACTTCAACCAGCATGCGGTGCTGCACCTTGTCCTTGCGCGGCTTGAGGTTGTAGAGATCTTCGCCCTCGCGGCTGACAGGAATGCGGTCGACGCTTTCGAAGCCGCTGCCTTGCAACCTCACGCCGATGACGCCGTTCTGCCCTTCTGGCGACAGCGTCTCGCGAGTGGTGTTGGGGTCTTCAAACCGCCATGGCTTCTCTTCACCGTCTTGCAGCTTCGCAGCCTCGCCCTCATTGTCGGTACTCTCGCCACCTGACCACACATCCACATCGAAGCCCGTGTAGTTGCGGATGCGGTACGGCGCATCGTTGCCTCTGGGCTTCGACAGCACATCCTCGTCACTGGACAGAAACTGCGCCGACTTGGAAGCCAACGCGATCGTCGCCGACGTGATAGTCAACTCCAGCATCTTCCGCGAGAACACTTCCACAGCCAGCTTGTCATTCTCCTTCGCCATGTGGAAGCCCAACGTCCACGGCTCGATCAACGGCTCCCATGCCGACTTAGAAAAGTTGTACACGTTGAAGTATGTGTCCAGACTCGTGTCGGCGGTCAAGTTGGCCGTCCAATCTCGCACGTCCACCGCGAAGCCCTTCACGCTCCAATCCATGATCGGCAGCTCGTGCAGGTCGCCGATGAGCACGACCCGGATGCCGTCCATCTGGATCTTCATCTCCTCGCGCTTAAGTACAGCTGAGCCTTGCTGAGCAGCCTCCGCCTCCTTCTTGCCCGCCGTCTTCGCGGTGCTGATAGTCTTAGCCTGCGGCGCGGTCGAGGCGGCAGCCTTCTTCTGCGACTTGGCCGCCTTCGGCTTGTTGGCGTCCGCCTTGATCTGATCCAGCTTCGTCGGCCCCTCGTGTACCAGCTTCTTGTCCTCGCCGCCACTCTGCATCGATGAAGCGCGCTGGAAGATCTGCATTGCCAGCAGGATATCGCGCAGTGAGAGCCGCAGCACCAGTGGCTCGATATCAACATGGATGCTCGTGAGCGACGAGTCTTTAGTCTGCGAACGCATGTCCAGCGAAGTCTGGATGCTGAAGTCGTCCAGGATACGCAGCTGCGAGGTATCGAACTGATCCATGCGGCACAGGAACATGCCGACCTTCTCCACTTGCAGGGTCATCGCGTGCTGCTGTGAGACCAGCACTTGCTTCGTGCCCAGCACGATGGCCTCGGAGTTGCTGATCGAAGGGTTCGCCAGGAGAACGACCTGAGCGTCGATGACTTCCACCCGGAACGAGATGCTCATGCCAGGCTTGGCCTCCTCTTCCTTCTTCTCGGCAGCTGCCCGATTCTGCCGCTCAATGAACTCCTGCGTGTCGATGCTAGCGGCATCGTCGTCATCCGGTTGAGTCTCCACATCAGTCTCTTCCTCCACCACAAGCGGGTCGTCCTGCTTCAAGCCCGCGTTGACGAAGTTCAGCACCGCGAAGAGATAGTCCAGGGCCAAGATGACTCTGGGGCTGTCCACGGTCAATAGCGCGATCAGATTCTTCTCCTCGCCGCCTGATATGGACACCGAAGCCATGAACTGCTGCTTCACCTCCGTGTTGATCAAGCTCATGATCTTGCGGAACTTGTTCTTCTCCGTGGTCCGCGTATCCGTGATGGTGAACGACTGCACCAGTAGCTCGCTCTCCAGACCGCCATCACTCAGCATCTTGAGCTTGACGCTCGTCTCGTTGAGCGAGAACTTGGACAAGCTCGCGGCCTCGAGGTCGCCAATCGGCTGGGTCAGACTGCCACCAGAGACAAGCTCCAGCCCAATCGCACCCACCTTGAACACTAGATCGAGCTTCGTCCACGTCCCCTCATCGTGCCCCAACTCAGGCGACAAGTGCGAAGGCTGCTGGACCTCCGCCGGTTCCTGCCCGGTCTTGGCATCTACGGCACCAGCCTGCTTCGCCGGCTCCACGACCTCGTCCGGCAGATCCTTCTCGACCTCCTTCTCAATCTCCTCCTCGCTCTCCAGCGCGAAAGCCTGCGGGATCACCCGCGTGAGCTCCATGGCGAACTTCATCTGCTGCTCCGAGATCCTCAGGTTGAGATTGCTCATGGAGCCCGCGATCTCCATATCGGGCCTCTCCTGTCCAGCCTGGTGCTCGATCTGGGTGATGTTGAAGTCCAGCCCCACCTTATCCAGCATCTCCAGCTCCTCGCTCTTATCACCCTCGTAGTGGAATGTCGACACCAGCCGCACATTCCTGATCCCGGCGCTGAGCTTGTTCGCCGTCGGGGTGTCCTTCTTGCCCTCCTCCAGCGGCACGAAGCTGTTCTGTGCGTAGATCTCGCCCAGGTACGCCGTCAACGTGTCACGCTGCGGATTCTCGTTTATGACCATCCGAGGGAAGGCAACGATAGGTGTCTTGATGATGACATCGAAGTGCATCTTGCTGGCGCTTTGCTGAACCTTGCTGGCTTGGCTCGCGGCCGCCTCCCGCGCGGCATTGAAAATGGCCTGCATCTTGCCGAACTTGACGCCGAACTCCATGATCTTGCGGAAAGGCTCGGTGATAAAATTGAGCTTTAGCGAGCCCGAGCGCAGGAAGAGTGTGGTGTCGTAGCCCGGGTAGTCCTTCGCGGCCGCGTCGTGCGTCTCATACTTGAAGTCCATGAGCTCGTCACCCTGGATGCTGATGAGCTGTCTTAGCGCCGATTCCTCGGGGACACCCTGGTTGACGTCGTCGACCAAGCCTATATTCCCGAGACGAGCAGCAACGTTCATCGTCTTGCCTGCAAGGAACATGTTGACCTGCGCGGACGTCAGACTCAGCGTCGCCAGCCGAATACCGTCGTTATTCAGAATGACAGCTACTCGTCTCAGCTCGGCCTTGATGCGGATCTTGTCCGGCTGCTGCTGCTCGGCTGGTTTGTCCTCCTCCGTGTCCTCAATCTGCGGCTGATCGTCCTTCTTTGGCTGATCAGGGGAAGTGAAGGTGGCAAGTGCAAAGTCAAGCAGAGTCAACAGTGTCCGCCTCGTGACCATGAGGTTGATGGTCGACAATGCCACGTCAAGATTCGTCTTGATGCCCTCGTACTTCGACTCGAATTCCGGGTGCTCCTTCTTCACCATCTGGAAGTGCAGTGTCAGGAGATCCTGCTGCTCCTTCGCGTTGGCGTCTTCACTCGAGATCAAATTCTTGAAGTCGGCATCCGGCGACGTCTCAACATGATCCTCGACGGTGAACGACCTCAGCCGCACATCGGCAACCATGTCGAAAGCTCGCTGGTAAAACTCGAGATGGAACGTCTCGGCGATGAGATCGACGAGCAGCTGGTCCTCGTTCTTGCCCTCGGGATCGGACTTGTACAGCGAACCCTGCAGCTTGTCGACGGTGAACTGGACCTCCAGGTTCCTTTGCGCGGGATTGGCGTCCGGCTTCTTCTGCGGCTCCGGCTGCGAGGCAGGTGGCGCTGCTTTCTTCTCGCGCTTCTGCTCCGCTTCCTCCTCGCCATGCTCGTCGTCTACGACCAGGTCTTCCCGCGAAGCCTGGAATGACTTCCCTCTCGGCCGCTGCTTCTCGTCCGGTGACATGGTGCTCTTTCGCCGGCGCGCCTTGTCCGCAGCCTCGACTTGTGCAGGCGCCTGCGTCACGTCATCGAACTTCGGGATCGCAAAGTCCAAGACCTTCATCAGCGACTTGTACTTCGCGTCGCTGAGGATCGCATGCAAGACGGGCAGGTGCCCGACGATCTTCACTTTCGTCATGTCCGTCGAGTTCGGGATGATGCAGCTCTGGATCGTGAAGTCCACGTTGATCTTCTCCACCACGTGGAAGTCCTTGCTACTCGCCTTCTCGTCCAGCTGCTTCTTAGTGTCCTCCACAGTCGTACCGACCAAGACTTGCGTGGACTCGAGCTTGAGCTGGAATTTGTCGTACATCATGTTCTCCAGTTGCTTGAAGTCGTCCGCGGTGTACTGCTGCTTCTGCTTGTTCTGGATCTCTTCCAGATGCCGCTTGTCGATCAGATCGCTGCGCACACTGGCGTGGCCGGCGTCCAGGATGAGACAGATGGTGCTCTTCTTCGTCACGGAATCGGGCACGATGATGAGAGGTGCTTGCAGATCAAGCTGGAGATCAATGGTCTTGTGCTCTTGTAGGGCGTACTCCAGCCCTGCTCTGGTCTGCTGCCGGAGTCCTTCGACTGTCGACCCGGCCGCTTCCATGAGTGCGCCAATGGAATCATTGTGCGACACCGGCGGCTTGAAGAACTTGACCACCTGCACGACGAAGTTGGGGTTGTACACAATCTCCATCGCCTTGAGCTTGAGATCCACGACGGAGTCCGCGTGGCCGTCAAGCGGATTCTGCTCGAATTGCATAGTGAAGAAAGGATCCGGCTCGTCCTCGTCGTCGGAGGCGTCGGCCTTCGCGTCTTTGTAGTTCTCGTCGCCCTCGCTAAGCTCAGTGATGCGCTTCGAATCTGATGTGGATGCCGCGTCCTTGACCTGCAGCATCTGCTCGTACAGGTTGCCATCGGTGGAGCCATCGTACAAGCGCATACCGCCCAGACTGACGTTCATGAGGGTGCTGTCGGTCCGCTGCGTCAACTCTGTGCTGAAGTCATCGAACAACAACCGCAGCATGTCGGTCCGCTTTCCGTGAGGATCCCGGCGCAGTGTGACTCCGCCAGTCTTGAGACTCATGTCCACCTGCAACTTGACAGCCTCCTTCGGCATGTCGACAGACTCCGAGAGGTTCTTCTTCTCGTCGAAGTCAATGGCCTGGTACAGTTCCTTCCGTTGCTGCTCGCTCATCTGCGAGTCATCGTGCGTCTCCTCCTGCTTCTTGGCGGCGGCGCCGCCGCCCCAGATATACGAGCCCCACGTCGACTTCGGTGCGTCTTTCTTTACGCCGACATTCTCTTTGCGCAGCTGATTGCGTGCCAAGCTGCGCCAGAAGCGTAGATCCTCGTAGACAGACTTGCGCTCAAGCGCCTCGAGCTCCTTATCCTCCTCGGGCGTAAGCTTCTCTTCACGCTTCTTCTTCTTGAAGAGTGTGATGTACTTCTTGCGGTCGTCTCTCCGTTCCGCAAAGAACGCCCAGCTCCATCGCTTATTCTTGTCATGGATGCGATCCAGCACGGCTCTACCGGCGAACTGCAACCAAGCCTTCGGATCCTCTTTTGGCTTCTTCTCCGGCTGCCACTTGCGGTACTCCTGATGCCGAATGAAGTAGTGGAAAAGATCGACCAGCATGAGCGCATCGCGATATTGCTCATCGTCCAAGACAAAGCCAAGTTCGTTGAACAGCAGACGTGCTTTGGTTTTCGGCCTGTCGGTCTTGCCAGTCTTGTCCATCTCGATGCCCGCGCGGCCGGATACGGGCTTGAGGATGTACTGATGCTCCTTCACAGTCGGGCTGTCGCCCTTGACAATCATCTCGCGGAACTTCTCAAGCACAGTGCCCTGGTCGATCCCTTGCGCCTTCGCATCCTTGCTGCCCGTGCCTTCACCAATCAGTTTGGCGTCGGTATCCCAGTAGACTGCAAGAGCGCCAAGGGTGGCAAGCTTGTGACTGGTTGCGGATGTGCTCTGGATCCAAGTGGGGCGCCAGTTCTCGTCCGTCGAGACAGCACTCAGCTCCTGCAGTGTCAGGCCTGCCGCGAACGGGTGGCCAGGATCCGACACGGCATCCTCGTATCGGATGTGCACATTCTTCACCTGTATCTGCACGTTGTCGATGATGGTGGTCGTCAGCGCGGCCGTGAACGACTGCTGCTTCTGCTCCTCCTCCTGCGACATGCCCTCCGTGCTCCTCTCCTTCAGCAACTCCGCCGAGTCCAGCTTCTCCATCTTCACCGCGTGGTCGCGCTTCTGCTCTTCCGCGGCATCATACCCTTCATCCTCTTTGGGTGCGGCCAGCAGAAAGACATCCTCGATGTTGATGCGGACCGGCTGTCCGCGCAGGTTGCTCCACGGGATCTTGAGGATCAGGCTCGATATGTGGCCTTCGACAACGTTGAGCGGCAGGTGGAACTGATCCAGTGCCTCTCGTCGAAGCTCGAGGTTCTTGAGGGTGACATCGCCGCCCCAGATGCCGACGTTGAGCTGCTTTGGATCGAAGTTCCGGACATACATGCCCAGCACCCGATTGAGCAGGTTGGCGACCAAGCTCTCCAACATGGCGGCGGTAGGGCGCCGTTTCCCGGGCCGGGTTGGTGGTCGAGGTAAGTCTTCGCCCGCCCCTTCAGATGATCCCACCGCAACACACAAGTCCCTCGGGTTATCTCATGGTCCAAAGTGCCACAGCTAGGCAGCCTTGGGGTTGGAGAAGCAAAAAGCAAGCAGTGGGGATGATCGCGACGGCAAGATGCGTGGGACAGTGTCACGCGACCCGGCTCTCGCGTGTATACAGCGAGTGGGGCGATTGTAATGGACCTGACGACGTCTGGGTTGATGACTGGGGAAGGAGTCGTGTGGGAGTGGCAGTGTTTATGCCGCGTTTCGACCATGTGGCTTGTCGAGCAACAAAGTGGGGTCGGTTGGTACGTCACGGCATGGCGGCACGCGGGTCGAATGGAGGAGGTGAAGTCTATGTAAAGACAGGCGACACAGGCGCGTGGCATTACGGACGTGGGTGGACGAGCACGTTCGTCAGCGCTGCCATCTCCTGTCCACTGCCCAAGAATGCATGCACGTGGATGTGGTGTCGTCCGATGTACAGTAAGACGAAACTTGGATTGGTGATAAAGTCGAGACCGCGTCGCTGGGTGATCGACCGGGAGTCCCCGCAGCTGCCGGCGTCGGCTCCTTGGCAAGCCATTGGAACCTCGAGCTTTCTCCCTGACAAGCTCTTGGGGCAGCCACAGCAGCGCACCCACTCTCCACCCCACCCTCGCTCGGCCCCTCGCCCTCCTGTCCTACAGTCCAGGGCCAGCCAGTATGGCCTCACTCGCGAGCCGCGGCCTCCTCCGCTCGCTGCGCACCACCAATCCCGCCCTCAGGATCCCGGCCGCATCTCTCCGGCGCTCCCAGCTGTGCACCCTCACCCACCCGCAGCATGCCTTGCGCCTTGCAAAGCCAGCGCTGCCGAAGACGCTGGCGTTGGTGCGCTGGCAGAGCTCTGGCGATCGGAAGAATGTCAACCAGATCGACGAGAAGCATGAGCATGACTTGGGCGAGCAGAAGCTCGAGGTGCACCCGGAGCTCGTCAGCATGGAGAGCAGCAGTCGCCCGATAATGTCGGAGACTGCCGACGATGCGGCGGACTCGCGAGCGAAAGCCGCGAAGCCCGAGGAGGAGGACACGGACATGATGGCTGGGATCAGATCGGATTTCGTATGCATCCAGCAAAGCCCGTGGGAACTGGGACACGAATGTAGGAGACGATGCTGACTCAGGCACGTGCAGCAAACCATCAAGGATACGTTCAGCCTCGAAGACGTACCGAGACAGGCCTACTACGTCGGCATGGCTGGCGTCCTCCCCTACCTGGCCACCTCGCTGAGCACCGTTTATTGCGCTTATGAGATTCACCACGGCGTGGAGAGCGGCAGCGGTTTGTTGATCAGCGAGAAGACTGCCGAGCTCGCCCTCCACGTCATCGAGCCCATCCAAGTCGGCTACGGCGCTGTGGTACGTACTACATGACCCGTGCCACACCACAACGACGCAACTGACGCTTCTCCCCAGATCATCTCCTTCCTGGGCGCCATCCACTGGGGTCTGGAATGGGCCGCCTACGGCGGCATACACGGCTACCCGCGCTACATGATCGGCATCGTCTCGACCGCACTCGCGTGGCCCACCCTCCTGCTCCCCGTCGAGTACGCCCTCATCTCCCAGTTCCTCATCTTCAACTTCCTCTACTACTCCGACGCGCGCGCGTGCAAGCGCGGCTGGACGCCGCCGTGGTACAACACCTACCGCTTCGTGCTGACGTTCATCGTGGGGGGTTCCATTGTGGTGAGCTTGATCGGGCGGGGGCAGATCGCGGACAAGATTGAGAAGTTGCCGAGTCCGGCGGATCGGGTGCGGGCGTTGAGGAATGCGCAGTATGACGAGTTGGAGAATGAGGAGCAGGCGAGGAGGCGCTTCTTGTCGACCAAGGATGACGATGACGAGGAGGAGGAGGAGGAGGAGGAAGAGGAGTAAGCTGGACTATGGTCGTGGAGCTGAGGGTACGGTCTAAGTGGGGAAGGACGGGAGGGAACATTTCGCGTCGCTCTGGCTGGGCGAGCGAATTCTATCTGCAACGCCATCAAGCCGCACGCAGCCGCGACGTTGTACACTAGGTTGGCGGCGCCTGTACACAGCAATCTTGGGAGCCTTGCCTAATTCGCCTCACGATACCACCAAAGCCTCTGCAGTGGCACCTCATCAGAGCCACACGCCCTCAGTTTGTGTCTCGCGCGCTTCACAAAAGCGCAGGCGAGCAGCAACCCGAGCACGTGACATCACGAAGTGGGTGCTGCCTAAGGCGCATGCGCAGCCAAAAGCACGACATCTTCCCTTCTACACCAGACGAGCACGCCATTGCTTTCACCCCTGGACCTGCCATTCATGGCCATTCGTGTGCTGCTGTTGATGCCATCGTGTGTGCCGCGATGTTGTCATCGCAGCGCTCATCTCACCTCACTCGT
Source organism: Teratosphaeriaceae sp. CCFEE 6253 (assembly GCA_033119285.1). Taxonomy (NCBI): domain Eukaryota; kingdom Fungi; phylum Ascomycota; class Dothideomycetes; order Mycosphaerellales; family Teratosphaeriaceae; species Teratosphaeriaceae sp. CCFEE 6253. The sequence continues at coordinate 21,585 of JAWDJV010000270.1, forward strand.
ATGCTACTAATGGCACCGGCGTATGGGCAGGTAGGTATGCTTCGTCTCATCCTTCCCGTTGCCCTTTTCCATCCGTACACTGCTGAGGAACCTGCTTGTACTCTGGTTGACTTCTCCCTGCCTCCGCTGAGCGTCGCGCTCGCCTGACCCTTCGGAAGAAATTCAGCCTGCCTGTCTTCCAGCCTTGCCTGCCCGAGCGCCATGGATCCCGAGAAGAGCCTGGAGGGCTCCCCCCGGCTGGACCACCAGACTGCCACAGCGCCCGATGACGCCAGCGAGGACCACGCCGCCACGTACGGGATCAGCGAGAAGGCCCTCCTCCGCAAGCTGGACCGACACCTCCTGCCGGGCGTCTGCATCCTCTACCTCCTGTCCTTCCTCGACCGCTCGAACGTCGCGAACGCCAAGCTGGATGGCCTCACCGTCGACCTCCACATGACCGGGAACGAATACCTGACCGGCTTGACGCTCTTCTTCATAGGCTATATATTGTTCGAAGTCCCCTGGAACATCATCCTGAAGCGCATCGGCCCCAAGCTGTGGCTCCCCTCGGTCACGTTCGTCTGGGGCATCGTGGCGACACTGCAGGGCGTCGTAGTCAACAATGGCGGCAAGACGGGCATGGCGGGGTTCTTCGTCGTGCGGACGTTCCTGGGTATCACGGAGGGTGCGCTCTTTCCGGGGGTGGTCTTCTATCTGTCCATGTGGTACAAGAGATCGGAGAGGCAATATCGCATAACGCTCTTCCTCAGTGCGGCCAGTCTAGCTGGTGCGTTGGGAGGTATTCTGGCATACGGCATCGGCTTCATGAAAGGTGTGGGAGGCTTGAATGGATGGCGGTGGATGTAAGTGAAGCTGGAACACACTGGCGATCCCTATGGATGACTGACCGCTCGCAGCTTCATCATCGAGGGCATCCTCACCTGTGTCCTGGCGATCGGCGGGTACTGGTACATCGCGGACTGGCCCTCCAAGGCGCGCTTCGTCAGCGAGGACGAACGGGCGTTCATCAATGCCCGCCTCAAGGCCGACAGCGATGCCACGCAGAACGAGGCCTTCACGTGGAGCAATGTCTGGCACGCGCTGCGGGATCCGAAGGTCTGGCTTTACTGCGCATGCTACCACACGCTCAGCTTGCCACTCTACACGCTTTCGCTCTTTCTCGTAAGTCCAAACATCCATTGTGCAAGCAGCGGTCGAACACCACTGATGCGAGACGCAGCCCTCCATCATCGCAGCACTAGGCTACAAAGCCTCGTCCGCCCAACTCCTCACCATCCCGCCCTACGCTCTAGCAACGATGCTCACGGTCCTGTACGCCATCGTATCCGAGCGCTACCACCGCCGGGGCCCCTTCATCATGGCCTCCGCCTGCACGGCCATCATGGGCTACATAATCCTGCTCACAAACATCGACCCCAGGGCCCGGCCCGGCGTGAGCTACGTCGGCGTCTTCTTCGCCGCCGCCGGCATCTACCCCGCCGTGGCCCTCACGCTCAGCTGGCCGGCCATGAACGTCAGTGGGCAGACGAAGAGGGCGACGGCCAATGCGCTGCAGATCACGATTGGGAATCTCGGGGCGGTGATCGGGACGCAGCTCTACCGGGCGGAGGACACGCCTCGGTATATCGTCGGGCACGCCGTGGCGCTGTCGTACCTGTGCGGCAATATCTGTGTCGTGGGTGTGCTGTGGTTCGTGTTGAACCGGATCAACAAGAAGCGGGACGCGGCAGAGGCGGCCAATCAAGAACTCTGGGATGGAGAGTGGAGGGGTGATGAGGATGCGCGGTGGCGCTTCACGCTGTGATCTCTGTCCCGTCTAGCCGGCTCATCACGCAGCAGGATGTGGATGCGGAGGTGGCCTGCAACGATGCCGGTCAAACCGCCGGACAACTTGTGGTACCTAACTCATCTCGGGGTACCTTATGCTCCCACTGACATGATCTCCATCGACGGGGACATAATGTGACTTTTGGCCGCCCGACACCCACCCTGCCCCGTTGACTCGGAGTAAGCACCGTCCCAGCATCGAAGGAAAGTGAGCATATTGGGTCTCCAGGTGGACGATCGCATTTCCATATACACATCTCCATCGAAATACCTGCATCCCCTTCGACCAATAATTCCAAGATCACTGATGCACATCCCTCCCAAACCCAAGACTCACTCAGCAAAGCATGCACCTCGCAATAACACAAATCCGCTGCGGCGGCTCGCATGACACCGACGATGATAACGAACCAAGCGAAGACCATGCCCACCCCAACATCACCGCCATCCTCGCCACCCTCACCTCATCTCCCCTCGCGACACCCCACCCCAGGAGGCCCCAAGACACCGGCGCTGGCCACATCAAAGCCCAACTCCTCGCCACAGGCCGCATGCGCCACTCCCTCACCCCCAGGATCCCCGGCGCCAGGTTCTACGCCGAGTGCCAGGCCTACGACGCCGCGCACGCGGACGCCGGGGCGCGGCTGGAGAA
>JAWDJV010000271.1:0-24023 GCA_033119285.1 Teratosphaeriaceae sp. CCFEE 6253
GTATCGATGTCCGTGGTGTGGGCGACGGCCGTGCTGGTGGCATAGGATACATCGGTGATGTGCGAGACGTCGGTGATCGTGGCGTAGTCTAGGGACGTGCTTGTGGCGTAGGATACGTCCGTGGTGTGGGATGTGAGCGTCAGGTATGCAGTCTCGACTAGGCATCCAGTGTCAGCGAAGCATTCTACACGGCCGGCTGCTATGCAAGCAGAATGTAGTATGCAAGGGCACTGATATAGTATGCATCGAGGAATACCACGAGCAGTAGCATTAACCTGAGCATGTACAGATTCGATCGTTCGGAGGGCGACATGGCATGAGTCACGTACCTGTATGGAACGTCTCCGTCGTCCATGTGACGTAGGTCGTGTAAAAGGTGATCGTCGTGGAGGTGTAGTAAGTCATAGTCTCCGTCGAAGTCGTATAGGCTGGGACCACCGTCGTGACCGTCGATGTCAAGAAGTTTGTTGTGCTGGGCCCCGGGGCCGGGACGGTGAAGCATGCCGTCGTGGTTATGGGAGTCGGACGTGTGTTGGTCCATCGCAAAGGTGTGTAGCAGGGGACATCGGACACGCTTTCCCACGATGAGGTCTGGGTCGCCGCGTAGGCTGTTGTGTACCTGTTGGGCGGAGCGTGTGAGTGGTCTGTCTAGTAGTATGCTTGGTTACGTACCATGAAGTCGCGACATCTCGAGGGATGACCACCTGCGCGAGACCGCCAATCACGCCTACCAGAATTAGGGGTAGGGTAGTAAACATCATGCGTGAGTGGTTACCGCCGTATACAGAGCAGTCGTGGGGTGGCAAAGAGCATGAGGTCAACACGGGAGTGACAAGGCTTTTGAGGGGTGACCCTGCGGCACTTTGCGTTATACCTACAGCGCTGTCCTGGAGGGGCACTGCGGTAGAAGAGCCGCCTCCCAGCACCAGGCTGGAGAAGCTACTCGATTGCTGGCGAAAGCCTTTGCGGTCATGCAGTGCTAGAACGGGCCCCAATTTTCAGCCGAGGGTACTGATCCGATCAGAGTCCTCGAGCATGCTACCGCGGGTGGGGCGGACACCCCGAGGAGCTTCGCATAGAGGCGTCCAGTGGCTTGCGAATCCCACTCGGTGCCGGTCCTGCGTGCGCTGAAGACGCGGGTCTATGGCTTAGTCCTTACCATCGTGGTATAGGCCGTACTTCGTATGTCCGGATGGGACGGGTTCCCTAGAGACTGTGCAGATCCCGGCACTGATCTACACCGGATAGGCGATCACGCATGGCGAGAGGCGTAGGTGTAGTGGAAAGGCTGCAGTAGCTCGAGTATGCATGTTGGCGGTGCTCCCAGGAGCATGACGAGCCAGTCCAGCCTGATCGGCCATTCACGACCGGCCAAGGCTGTATGTTGGCGACGTTGCTTGCGAAGCCGGCCCAGCCTGCGCGTCACCATGCTGGACCATGTGTGGCGGGTGTGTTGGTGCGATGAGACCTGCCCCGTTTGCCTGTCCACACAAGGCGTGGGACAATGCTGAGGAAGAAGTGTTGATAGACTCATGAAGCTTTAGCGGGGCCGTGCGGCAAGCAGGGCGACTGGCGGGCCCCCGCAGCGCTAAGGCCTGGCAAGATGGAGCGCCAAATGGCATGGGTGCAGCGTCAATCCTAATCAATTACAATCGCTGTCCATCAACGCCGTCCAGCGTATCTCGGCCGCCCGACTCGACGATATCCTCACACAGGATGGCCACCCACAGCATTTGTCGGCATGTAAGCCCTCCGAACGGCAGAGGATGACAAGGCCGGTGCGCGACGCTGGCCGGCTCTGCTCGACCCTTTCGTCTTGCAGACGCACCGCCTTCGCTCATTGGGCCCTGGTGGACTGGAGGGATGCATGCGGGTAGCTCAGCAAGCTTCGATCTGGACCCCGAAAGCACCGCTCTAAGGCACACTATCGCCGCGATTTGGACCGACACGGCACGAAGAAGCTGCGAGGGAGCTGGTCGCGCCTTCTCAGCTGCGACATCACGTACGGGGCGCAGGATGGTGGTGGTGGAGGTGTGCCAGAGCTCGCAGGCACGACTTTGCTTTTGAGCCGCATCGTGCGTACTGCGTCCCTGCTCCACTACCGAGCCACTCCATCGAATGATGTCTGGCGTCAGATCAACCCGTCTCCGGCGATGGCATTGAGTATCAACCCGAGCGAGGACTGGCTTGGCAACGATGGCCCGTGGTCGACGTTCAACGTCCAGTTCGGCACTCCCTTCCAGCTGATGCAGGTGCTGCCGGCGACATCCAAGGCCACCACGTTCGTGGTCATCACCCAAGGCTGTCCCAGCGCCGCGTACGTCTCAACAAGCGACTGTGCGACGCTGAGAGGCAACATCTTCGATCCCGACTCCTCGACGGACACCAGTTGGCGTCCAGCCACACCGGCCGATGGCGAACCCTACTTCCAGCTGCCGTTCGTGACCGAGCAAGCCGGGCCCAACTACAGCGCGAATGGACTGGTCGGCCAAGATGCCATGAGCCTCCCGTGGGGCGGGGAGTACGCACATCAGCTCACGCTCCGCGATCAATGGGTCGCGGGCTACGGAGCACCGGACCCATGGCTCGGCTTGCTGGGTCTCAGCGGCTGGTCATCGTACATCATCAACGCCTCGACGCCCGAGGATGGCGTCCTGCAGACCTTGCGCGACGCGAAGCGCATCCACTCACTCTACTGGGCCTACACGGCCGGAGCCTACAATGCCCAGCCCCCCATGCTCGGCAGCCTGACATTCGGCGGCTACGACACCCTCCGGACCGACATGGCCGCGGCGCTCGTCGTGCCCTTCAACCCGGTCTCGGACATCAGCCTGCTCGTGGGCATCACCTCCCTGACCATCAGCAACACCTCCGGCACCATCCATGTCCCCGGCGCCCAGATCTACGCGCTCATCGACTCCGTGGTACCGGAGCTCTGGCTGCCTCCCAGCATCTGCAGCTTCTTCGAGCAGTCCTACGGCCTCATCTGGAACGACACTTTGAAGATGTACCTGGTCAGCGACGCGCAGCACGCGGCCCTGACCGCCGCGAACCCGACCGCGACTTTCTTCCTCGCCGCGGGAGTCAACGATCAGAGCGGGACGCACATCGCCTTGCCGTATGCCGCCTTTGACCTCACGGCCAAGTACCCCCTAGCTGCCATCACGAACGGCACGACGGGAGTGCGATACTTCCCTGTGAAGCGGAGCGCGAATGACAGCATGTACTACCTCGGTCGCACTTTTCTGCAGTATGCGTACGTGTACCCCGTCGAACCTCCAAAGCGTGTTGGCCATGCGTTGATATTCCCTCGCGCAGATACGTGACAGCCGATTACGACCGAGGCCGCTTCACCGTCTCCCCGGCCTTGTTCCCCGTCGCAGGCGCCGCGACCAAGCTGCACACGATCTACCCCCGCGGTCACCTCTCCAAAGCCGTTCTGGCGGGTATCAACGTCGCCGCCGCCGCCGTCATCGTGCTCGTAGTGGTTCTGCTAGTCTGGCTCTGGCGCCGACGGAGAGCGCAGCGCAAAAGTCGGCCAGCTGAGGGCACGGAGACGGTGCGCTCTGCCAGCCTGGGCAACACCACCGTCGTTGGTGACACGGAGATGCACGAGTGGTTGGCGCAGCAGGAATACTTTGGCAAAGTTCAGCCGCTGCCCACGTCCGAACTTTATACCGATGAGGGTCCTCCCAAACCCGGGCTCGAGCTGGACGCGCATGGCACCGCGGTCGGGTCCCCGGGGCAGCTGACGCAGCGGCATGAGCTGGATGGCCGGCCGGCGCAGCATCGGCATGGCATGTCGTGGGGCAGTGCGGATAGCGGGGTCAGTTCTCTGACGGAAGGTCGGATACGCAGTGTCATGGGCGAGCCTTCACCACCTATGTACCCGAGTGGAGCAGCGTCGCCGCCGTTGTTTGAGAGGCGGCAGTCGCGGCAACACTCGGTTGGCAGTCCGAGGGGGATGTTTGAGATGCAGTGACGGGACTCGTAGTGTAGGTCTGCTAGATAGTGTACAGATGACAATACTCCGGGTGTCTGTTGTTCAACATTAGAAAACGCCTCCACCACGGATGCCCTTTCCAGACACCGTCGCTAATCCAAAAACTCGCGCTGCCCTTTACCATCCTTCTCTTCAAATCAGCTTCAGCGGCCTCTGCCAATTACCCTTCGGCACATGAGCCATATACCGACTCTTCGCCTCCGGCCGCTGCAGCCGCCGATATGCCTCTCCGATATGTCCCGGCCCGACCGGACTCCGCGCCTCCTCCGGCGGATCGAACAAACCGGGCTCCCTCCTCCGCTTCCTCGACCGCGCGTGCTCTGCCTCATCTCCTCCACTCTCTCTGCGTAGAGCATCCTCGCTCGCTTTCACCCGGAGGGCTTCCTCGGTGAGCAGGGTGACGATTTCGTAAGTGAGGAAGCCGAGGATATCGACGATGTCATCGTTGGGCTTCGAGTCCGTCACGACGCCGAAGCCCGCCCACTCCCTGAAGCGCTTGCCCTTGCGGAAGGTAAAGGACGCCTGCCGGCACTCGGAGAAGTGCAGGTACTCCTCCGCGTTCATGCCCTTGGTCCGCTCGTCCGCCTGCTTCAGCCGCTGTAGAGTCGCAGCATTCATCTCCTCCTCCTCCTCATCTTCCTCGTCGTCCCGCTCGGGCACTTGCTCGCTGAAGAACGAGCTCACGTCCCACGGCAGTCCGACCTTGGCCTTTTTATTCTTGCTCGTGCGTGTGCCCACGGCGGGCCCCGAACCGAGCGTCGGATCACCGACATCGAAGTCGTCGACCCCGCCTGCGCCATCACCACCCCCGCCGCCCTTCTCGTCCGAGTCCTTGGCGGATTTGCGGACGTCTTTCCAGGAGAGGAAGGTTCGGAGGCGCGAAACCTTGGCTTTGTCGTGCCGGATCAGGAAGATCAGGTCGTCGGTGCTGATTGTGCGGACGCCGCGGCGGGCGGCGAGGTCGGTGGCGCGTTTGAGCTTCGGGTGAGAGTGTCAGCGATCGTTCAAGAAAGGTGAAGGATGGGTGGGTCTGGCTTACCATCTCCATGACTTGCTGCTGGACGATGTTCTCAATCATGGTTGTGGTTTCCGGGGACACGTCTCCCGTCTCGCCCGAGACGAACATCATCTAGCATCTTGGTCAGTATAGCTGAGCAGATGCGAGTATTACGATCACTTTAGCAAGCAACATCGAGAATCGTTCCCCGGTACCACGGCTGGCCTGGCTTCAGTCGTGTCATCTCGTGTGGAAGCTCCATGCGCGCGAGAGCTGGGTCTCTCGTCGTCGCAGCTTCTTTAGTGGGCGATTGACTCAGTCGGGTGACTTTGATAGTCACTGGCTGATGCGCACGGAGCCTGGCATAGTCGTGGACGGTATGCTCCGGAGCCGTGTTGACGTCTGCCGCGTCGCTCATCGCAAATGACACGCTCTTCTTCGGTGGCGAGCTGCGCAGGATATTGTGGTCTTGCTCCGCCGCATCCGCATCCGCACTCGAGTGCGCCAGCCGTCGTGCGGGCGTGGGTGACTCGACTGTGTGCGGCCGATACACCAACGCGCCAGGCTCGCTCCCGCTCAATCCGCGAGCCGCGCCCGCGACTGCCCGCTGGGTAGAACTTCCTCTACTACGGTGGGCTTCGTAAAGCTGATTCGTTCTCGCTATCTCTGCCGCCAAAGTCGTGCGTATGCTCGCGGGCGTCCGCGGCGAGCTGCGCTGGCTCTCGTACAGCTGGTTCGCCTTGGCCACCTCGACCGCGACCATCGTGGCCAAGGTCATGGGTCTTCGTGGCGCGCTCTGGCGGCTGCTGGCGGCCGGAAGTAAGAGTATGGGTGCGCTTAGAGGCGATGGAGGGGGTTTGAGATTCAGATTCGCTGATGCGGACACTTTCGTGACCTGATGTCTTGGTACTAGGTTGCGTAGTGTGCGGCCCGGGGCTTGCTGCACGTTCTGGATATGCACCGACGGCTGAGTGTGAGCCTCCAGTGAGATAGGATTGCAGATTATGGCCGCGACAGCCGCATCCGGTGGTCGGGCTTCATTATTCTTGCGCCTGACTGAGCATTCCAAGTCCAACCTCGGGTTGCCGTCGGCGAGAGTCTTGTAGGTGGCGTCGGGTTCCAATGGGGAGGCACATGGACCATGGCCTTCCATTGTATCTGCGCCCTCGTCCGAGTGTCTGTGAGGAGCCACAAGATCCTGCGCAGTATCAACGGGTTCTGGAGGTGGGATCGGTGATCTTCGTAGCGGACTGTGCGCATGATCATCCTCCGTGCACTCTGCATTCTCGCACGATGCATGCGCCTGCTTGGGATCGGTGGACGACGGTAGGGACAGTGGCTGGCCACGGGGCGTCGCTGCCCGTGCACCGAGCATTTGATCCGCCGACGCCCAGATGCTTGTCACCGCGCTTTGAGATGGTCTCATTGGTGTGGAGAGCGATCGTGTTGACGATGAGGAGGCCTGGTCCGGTGCATCCATGGTAGGTCCAATGAGGCAATAACATCGACTGCGTGGATGGCGAGAAAAGAAAGCAGCCATATTCACGGCGTTCCATTGAGCGTTACTCCCTCACGCTGTCTCGAGCCTGCCTCTACACTGCGCCAATCCCTGGTACCGCAGAAAGCGCAAGGCCGCTGGAAAGGAAGTGCCACTCACCTGCTGGATCTCCGTCCGATACTTGGCGCGCGGTTCCGCCATGTTGAGCGAGCGATAGTCCCAACGATGGACGGTGATCTGGAGGTAGCGATCGGTCGATATTTATATTGAGGTGTTGGTGGGATATATGTAGTAGTGAGGGCCAATGGAGTGAGGTGCTTTGGTTGGAGTAGTCAGCATTCGAGATGTGGCGGTGCATGTGGCGCCGATAAGGGATACCGTATGCCCTGCCAATTTGCCATTGGAGTCACAGCACACGATCAGTGATTGACCGGACGCAGTCACAGTCTCAACTGCCTATTGGAGCCATTGGACGTCAAGTCACACCGTGTGACACGCTGCAAACATTGGACATAAAGATCGAGTGCACGTGGCCTCCTTATCGACCACGAACCCATCACCGCCAACATGGACGATCCAACCGTCGTCATGGGCGAGCCCACCTCACGACCTGTGCACATCGACGAGGAGACTGGCGTCGACACAACCGAAGCTGCCGATGGCTCCACCGCGAAACCCTACAAGACGGTGCAGTTCGCGTACCTCCAACACAGCGACTCCGGGGCGCTGTTGCTCGTCAAGGACCACGACCGCCAGGGCGACGCGCCGGATTGGAAGCGGCCGGCCAAGGCAGCTCTGAAGAAGGCGGCCAACTACGCGGACCAGCAGAAGAAGAAGGCGGGGAAGGAGAAGGAGGTCGCGCTGCGGCAGAAGAAGGAGAACGAGGAGCGGGAGAAGAGTCTGGAGGAGGCGAAGAAGATCGTGATCAAGGAGGACGACGGCTTGCCGAAGGCGACGCGGATCAACCTGGGTGAGACGCGGCCGGAGATTGTGAAGCTGGGGAGCGGGAAGCGGGAGGCAGAGGTCGACTACAGCTCGCCCGACCGTGGGACGCGCGTGAGGGTGTTTGGGCGCGTGCACCGCGAGCGTCAGCAGAGCAAGGTCTTGTTCGTGACGTTGCGGGATGGGTATGGCTACATGCAGTGCGTGCTCACGGGCGCGCTGGCCAAGACGTACGATGCCGTGACGTTGACGCGCGAGACGAGCATGATGATTGTGGGCGAGATGTGGGAGGTGCCGCCTGGTGCGCACGCACCGGACAACCGCGAGCTGCACGCCGACCACTTCGAGATCATCGGCAAAGCGCCCGGAGGCGACGACGCGATCACGAACAAGGTCCAGGCCAAGGGCGACGCGCAGACCCTCCTCGACCAACGCCACCTCGTTCTCCGCGGCGAGACGGCGGCCGCGGTGATGTTCGTCCGCGACGCTGTCGAGCACGCCTTCAACACCAAGTTCCACGACATGCACTTCCTCAAGGTCTCCCCACCCGCGCTCGTCCAGACGCAGGTGGAAGGCGGCAGCACGCTCTTCGAATTCGACTACTACAGCGAGAAGGCCTACCTCACCCAGTCCTCGCAGCTGTACCTCGAGACCGCGCTGCCGTTCGCGGGCAACTGCTACTGCATCGAAAAGTCCTTCCGCGCAGAGAAGTCGCTCACGCGCCGCCATCTGGCCGAGTACACGCACGTCGAGGCCGAGCTGGACTTCATCTCCTTCGACGACCTGCTTACGCACCTCGAGGAGATCATCTGCGCCGTCATCGACCTCGTCCTCGCCAACCCGCGCATCGCGGCGATGATCAAGGACCTCAACCCGGACTTCAAGGCGCCCAGTCGGCCCTTCAAGCGGATGAAGTACACCGAGGCCATCACCTGGCTCAACGAGCACGACATCTTGAACGAGGAAGGCGAACAGCACGCCTTTGGCGACGACATCGCCGAGGCCGCCGAGCGGAAGATGACGGACACCATCGACCTGCCCATCATCCTCACCCACTTCCCGGCCGCCATCAAGTCCTTCTACATGCAGAAGGCGCCTGAAGACCGCCGGTGCACGGAGAGCATGGACGTTCTGATGCCGGGCGTCGGCGAGATCGTGGGCGGGAGCATGCGCATGACGGACTACGCGGAGCTGATGGAGGCGTACAAGGAGAACGGGATTGGGCCCGCGCCGTATTACTGGTATACGGATCAGAGGCGCTATGGCACGAGTTCGCATGGCGGGTATGGGCTGGGGCTGGAGCGGTTTCTGGCGTGGTTGTGCAAGCAGCATACGGTGCGGGATACGTGTTTCTATCCGCGGTATATGGGGAGGTGTCGGCCATAAGTGTGGGCTAGGGGATGGTGAGAAAGCATGCGACGAATGATGGCTGCGGGTGGCCGAGTCGATGGGGAGTATGGTTACAAAGCGCAGCTAGACTCGGACGCAGACTCAGAGGTATACACACACGGCACCGCAATGCTTTCCAGACGCCCGCACTCTCTTTCGCAAACCCACTCGAGAGACTGCCCCTCAACCCCCTCGGATCACCACCACCCCTTCTCTAGTAGTGGATCGCCTTGCCATAAGTAGCCATGGCAGCCTCCTTGAACGCCTCCGCCAGCGTCGGGTGCGCGTGGCTCGTGCGCCCCACATCCTCCGTGCTCGCGCCGTACTCCAGCGCCAGCGTCCCCTCTGCAATCATCTCTCCCGCGTTGGGTCCCACGATATGCACGCCCAGAATGCGATCCGTCTCTGCATCCGCCAGGAACTTGACCATCCCGTCCGCGTCCTGGTTCGTCTTCGCGCGCGAGTTGGCGGAGAAGGGGAAGGTGCCTGACTTGTACTTCACGCCGGCCTCCTTCAGCTCGGCCTCATTCTGCCCCACCCATGCGACCTCCGGGTGCGTGTACATGACGCTGGGGATGGCGCCGTAGTTGACGTGCCCGTAGTTCTTGGTCATGAACTCGATGACCGCCACAGCCTCCTCCTCGGCTTTGTGCGCCAACATGGGGCCGAAGGTGCAGTCGCCGATCACGCGGATGTGGGGGAGTTTGGTACGGTATTCGGAGTCGATGACGATGCGCCCGCGGTTGTCGGTCTCGAGGCCGATGTTCTCCAGGCCCAGGTTAGCAGTGTAGGGGCGGCGGCCGATGGCTACGAGGACGACGTCTGCTTCGAGCTGCGCACATCTTATCAGTAGGAACGATGGCGGGATGAGGTGTTCGGACGCACCGTCTGCTGCTTGCCGCCCTTCGCGGCCTCCACATCCAGCTTGACAATGTCCGCGCTGTCATCGCCCTTCACGACCTTCGTATTGAGCATGAACTTCATCCCCTGCTTCGCGAGCGTCTTCTGGATGTTCTTGCTGATCTCCGCGTCCATACCCGGCCCACCGATCTGGCCCAGGAACTCCACCACCGTGACCTCAGCACCCAGTCGGCACCAAACCGACCCCATCTCCAGCCCGATGATGCCGCCGCCGATCACCACCATCTTCTTCGGCACCTCCTTCAGCGCGATTGCGCCCGTGGATGTGATCACCTTCTTCTCGTCGATCGTCAGACCCGGGAAAGGCGTGCTCTCTGACCCAGTCGCAATCAAGATGTTCTTCCCCCGTATGCTCGTCTCGCTGCCATCCTGCAACCGCACGGCAACGGTGTGCTCATCCGCGAATGCGCCGGTGCCTTTGATGTACTCCACGTTGTTCTTCTTGAACAAGAACTCGATCCCCTTCGTCAAGCTGCTGACGGATGTGTCCTTCGCCTGCATCATTCCCGCCAAGTTCAGCTTGACCTCGCCGACGTCGATGCCGCGGTTCTTGGTGTCGTGCATAATGGTGTGGTAGAGGTGCGAGTTGTTGAGGAGGGATTTCGAGGGGATGCAGCCGACGTTCAGGCAGGTGCCGCCAAGGGACCCGCGCTTCTCTATGCAAGTGACCTGGTTCCAGATGTCAGGTGTGTCTATCATGCGGTGGGGTTTATGCCTGTACCTTCATCCCCTCCTGGCCAGCCTTGATGGCGGCGACATATCCCGCTACGCCACCGCCGATGATGACTAGGTCCTTCTCCTCTGCGCACGATCAGCATTACTCTGGGTTTAAGTGATCCTTTGAGGCATACCAGAGGGTGTGGCGTATCCTCTCCGCTGCCATATCCGTTGTGAGAGCGGTGTTGTGATGGCGGCGGCGCGGACAAAGTGAGGAGACTGATTCTGCGCCTGGAACGCGGTCCGCGGCGCCGACCGAGGGAGTAGTCGCGAATACATGGTGGGCAGGTATGTGAGAGTAAGCAGAGGAGGGGAGGTGGTAAGTCGTAGGCCAACGTGGTGGTTGTTGAGCGGAGAGCTGTCTGATGATCTTCATGAGAGGTCGACACATCCCTGCTCCTCCGAACGGGCCGACTCGCACCGGCACAGCCTGCTGAGTCAAGCCTCTTCCATGTTCCATCAACCCCATGGCCAAGTTCTGGGCGAGACGGGGGCTCAGCGCGAGCCTCAACCTCTTCCCCGTCCTGGAGATGAAGGACGAAGATGAGGAGCCGTAATGGCCAGCACCAACACACCGCCCGGGACCTCCGCCTACCAGCCGGATCGCGGCCGCTTCTGGAACCGACGTCTCCGTCGCGCCTCGTTCATCTCGCCCGCCACAGGCGAGCGCTCGAAGCGGGTCTTCACGCTGCGGGAAGCCTCCCACCGGCTCAACGGCGATGCAGACTCCAATGAGCGGACGCCACTCCTGGACGGTCACTCCAGCAGCGACGGCAACATCAATGAGCACTCCGACTTCTGGCGCTCGCCATGGCAGGGGGCTCAGGCGCTGGTCAGGGATCAAGCCTCCGCCGCCTACACCTTCGTGCTCTCTCCGACGGGTCTGGGCATCTTGAAGTGCTCCTTGGCCTACCTGCTCGCCTCCCTTGCGACCCTCGTTCCAGCCATCTCGGGTGCGATTGGCCATGCGCAGGACAGCAAGCACATGGTCGCCACCGTCACCGTGTGGTTCCATCCGGCGCGGAGCATTGGCAGCATGCATGAGGCGACTATCTTGGCCATGATCGCCTTGTGCTACTCCGGACTTGTGAGCTTCACGAGCATGGCGGTCAGCATGTACTTTGGCAATCAGGATCTACTGCTTGTCGGACACGCCTTAGTGCTGATCCTGTTCATCGGTGGCGGGCTCGGCTTCGTGGCATGGGTGAAGCAGAAGCTGGGGCACCCTTTGGTCAACGTGGCGTGCTCGCTGGCGTCGCTGGGATGCATTACGATCCTCATCAAAGAGGGCGCGGTTCAAGCCGGCGCGTTCTCGATTGAGCGGGTCCTGCAGGTCTTATTCATGGTCATCATGGGCGTCATCGCCACCACACTCGTCAACGTCGCGGTTCTGCCAACTACGGCGAGAGGGTCGCTGGTCAAGGACATGGAGAAGGACACGGATCTGCTCGGCGAGATCCTCATCTGTATCACACGGGCCTTTCTGTCTGGACGCAAAGCTGATTTGGAGGATGAGTACTACAAAAAGCTCATGGACGATCACCAGGCGTCGAGCGGCTCGATGAGCAAGAATCTTGGTGAGGCAAAGAGAGAGCTCTGCTTGCTGGGAAAGGAGCAGCAGTATGAGATCGAGGCTAAGATCGTCGACTGTCTCACTGGTCTGTCGCAAGATCTAGGCGGTCTCCGGAGTGCGGCTTTTGCTCAATTTGCATTCATCGACCATATCGTCGCGCACGAGGCAACGAGTTTTAGCTCACCTTCCCGAAGGGCGTCGCCTAATGGCGGGCCGAAGTTCCCTAGTATCCTGGGAGTGATCAGCGAAGCGCCGGAAGACACGACGCAGACCAACGGCCATCGCGAAGACTCTCCTTTGGACAGTGACACTGCATTCAGCACGCCCAATCGTCGCGGCAGCCTCGACATGCCAGGCTTTCTCGAAATGCCCGCGACGCTTGACACGCCCGGCGACATGTTCCTGGCCTTCCTCGCCCAGCTTGGACCTCCTGCCAAGTCGTTGGTTTACACTATCAAGCAGATCCTCGACGAGCTGCCTTTCCGGGAGCTTCCCAAACAGGGTTGGTGGATCCGCTATGCCAGCATTCCTACCGTCGAAGTCGCCATGAACGAGAACTTCCACGACAGTCTGCGGCGTGCCATTGATCTGTACCGCGGGGCGCGCAACGAGGCACTGCAGAAGCTGCATGCTAGTCGTGCGTTGAACGCATCTGGATCCCAGGAGAAAGCAGCAGCAAAAGGCGCCAAGATTTTCGGCGCATCTGGCTTCGGCAGTCCTGCCAGGAACAGAGGGCCCGAGCAGAAGTCGGAAGCAATCCTCGCGGATATTGAGGAGGTGTCGGCATGCTGCGGCCACTTCTCCTTCTCCCTCTTGGACTTTGCAGAAGACGTCCTGACGTATCTGCATATCCTGGACGAGCTGAAAGATGAGATGGAGCATCCGCACTATTCCTGGCGCTGGTTGGTCTTTTGCGGCCGGCACCCGAAGGATTCAGATCTCCGGAGTAGGGTCGTCCGACAAGGCAGCGTGGTGGACCCGAACGAGGAACACCATCTACCCGCGGAGATCCCAGCGCACATACGACATGTAGATGACTACGTCGACCCGGAGAAGGCGTCTGCCGGCCGCCCATGGACCTACCGGCTTTACAAGGCGCTGCATTTCCTTCGCCGCGACGACATCCGCTTCGCCACCAAAGTCGGCATCGGCGCGTTGCTCTACGCTCTCCCGGCCTTCAACGCTGCTTCGCGCCCCTTCTTTGTCCACTGGCGTGGCGAATGGGGCCTTGTATCATACATGGCTGTCTGCTCCATGACCGTCGGAGCTTCGAACACCACGTCCATCAACCGGCTGATCGGCACGTGCATCGGCGCTGCGCTTGCGATCTTCGCCTGGGTCATCTCGAGCGACCATGGAGAAGCGGACCCATGGATGCTGGGCTTTTTCGGTTGGCTGATGTCTTTGGGATGCTTCTACCTCATCATTGCTAAGAACAACGGGCCAATGGGGAGGTTTATCATGCTCACCTATAATCTGGGCGCGCTATACAGCTACAGCCTCTCGATCCGCGACACCGACAACGATGATGACGAGGGCGGCATTGATCCGGCTATTTGGAGTATCGTCTTGCACCGCCTGGTCGCAGTCATCGTCGGCTGCATCTGGGCGGTCGTCATCACCCGAGTCATCTGGCCCATCTCCGCGCGCCGCAAGCTCCAAGATGGGCTGTGCTTGCTCTGGCTGCGCATGGCGCTGGTCTGGAAGCGGGACCCGCTCGCCATGTTCTTGCTGGGCGAGCCGAGAAGCAGCTACATGGACATTCGGGAAGAGAGCGTCATGCGCGCGTTTCTCACTAATCTCGAAGGGATGCGCAAGGCGGCAGCAGGCGAGTACGAGCTCCGCGGACCTTTTCCGGACGAAGCCATGGGCAGTGTGCTTGAACATACGGCCCGGATGCTGGATGCGTTTCACGCGATGAATGTTGTCATAAGCAAGAACCTGCAGTATACGGCTGGCGAAGCGGCGGTGCTGAAGTTCACCCGCCCGGAGCGCTTCGAACTGTCGGCCAGGATCAGCCATTTGTTTTCGGTGTTGGCGAGTAGTGTGAAGCTGGAGTACCCACTCAATGATTTGTTGCCCTCTATCGAGCATACGCGCGATCGGCTGCTGGCGAAGATCTCCGAGTTCCGGCGCAGTGGCGAGGGGAGGGAGATCACAACCGAACAGGATTATGAGCTCTTGTACGCTTATGGTAAGCCTCTTGGTCTTCTGTGCATGGTGCTACTCTTGCTAACTTGACGCGCAGTCCTTGTCACTGGCCAACTTGCGCAAGAGATACAAGGTGTCAGCGCCGACATCGAAGAGCTGTACGGGACGCTCAACGAGGAGAGGCTCAAGCTCGAGTAGCCACTCTCTGCTATCTGCCTTCTCTCATCTGTGCTATGCCATTCTCATCCCTTGCCCGCATAGTCTGCCTTCCATATGCGATCAAAGTTGGCCTGGTCCACGGCAAACTCGCGCACGTACTCCCACTCCATCTCGTGCATCTTGCGCCCGCACAGCACCACGCTATGCAGCGGTGGTCCCAAGTCTGCACCCGACAGCTCCTCCAGTGTGCCGGCTACGATGCGCTGGTCATCGCTGCCCAGCCTGGCTACACCCACCGCCAGCCTCTCCTTCCCGCACACGCCCTTCTGCCGATCCTCTTCCACCTCCACCATCTGACCTGCACACTGCGCGACGGTCATGAACCGCGGCGGCTCGTACACAATCCTGCCTCGCGCCATGGCTTTGAGATCCGGCTCTTTGACCTTGATGTCAAGCAGCACCAGTGTGTGTAGGCCCAACCCAGCATTCTCCGCCACGCGGTCGTAGAAGGAGCTCGGCCGCCAATTCTCCGTGAAGAAGACCATGCTCACTGTCTGGCCGAAGCTGTACAGACTCAGCCCCGTTGCGCCCACCGCAGTCAGAATACTCGCATTGGGTAGCGTGCGTGTGGGGATCGGGGGGTCATGCTGCCGGCACCGCAGCGCGAGATCGGTATGCGTGGTCGCGGAGAAGGGGTCGCCGACTACGAGGAAGGCGACGTCGACATCGTGGGCGTTGGAGAGGATCGAGTCGGAGTGAGACTCGACCATTTCGCGGTCCGCGATGGTGAGTGAGCGTCCATAGTAGTGTTCCTACTGTTAAGCGCGATGTCAGCGGGTCGATTGGCAGTATCGAGGCGGGGCTGGGTAGCTCACTAGCTGCTGCTGGTCGACGAGGAGGACCGCGGTATAGGCTTCGAGGTAGACACGCTCGGCCTTGCGTATGATGTCCAGCCCTTTCACGGAGACGTCACGCTCGTCGGCGAGACCGAGACCGATGATGTACAGCATCTCTTGCGTGTAGCGGCCCCCGCGTTTGTGGCGTGTCACGAAGAGTTCGGTATTTCTTGAGCCCAAACAATCTTTCAACTATCGGAGCTGTGCAGTGCAAAGATGATTGCAACGGGTCGGTTGGCACGTACAGGTATGTATACAGTACTTTGGAGAGCACGTTGTGACTGATTGGCTCGGGACTAGCCGAAGCTACATGGCGTCCGTCAATCACTGGTGCCTCCTAGCGGCCAGAGCCAGTTCGGCGATTTTGCTATAGAAGCCATGATGTGTGACCAAGAGACTGACCCGGCGTCCAGACCTGCTGCCATCAGTCCCTCATCTAGGAGGTACGCATCTGTCTGACTCTCCGCGACCTCCGCTTTTGGCAATGCCCGCCGCCAAGCAGCCCATGCCGCTGCGAACGCTCATCCTGCTAGCGAAAGTCAGCAGCCAGCCACGTCCAGCGGCCGATGCTGCCGATTGCCGGATGTGAGACTGATGTAATCGGCCCAGTATAATACTCGGTGAACAAGGACGGGGCAATAGATCCTTTCGTTGTGTTCACGGATTCGTTGATGGCCCCGTTACCGAGATCTCGCGCGTGCACCAAACCCAGGGCATGATATCTTGTCCGTTCCAACTCAGACAGGAGCTAGAGTCAGCGACGCTCAGTGTTGCCGAGAAATACACAAACGGAATCAAGGAATCTGGTACGTCAGGTGCGGACGGTGGCTCTGTCGTGGCAAGCACCGGAGATGGATTGCTCGTCACACCTGGCATTATGGAAGACGTGGGGAGAGCCACCGTTACCTCGACAGTTACCACCGGTGACAAGGCACCAGACAGCACGCCCAATGCGTCTGTTGCACCCGGTGTCGACAGAGCATCCGAGAGTGACTGCGGAGCAGATGCCGATGACATCGTCGTCAGTGCAGAAGCTAGCACACTCAAAGCGTTCGGCGTGCTTCCGGGCGAGGCCGCAGCCGATACCGGGGTCGTCGCGAGAGCAGTCGATATGGTTGTCACCGGATTACTGGTGACAGTGGAGCTGAGCGCAGAGGTCAGGACGGACAGCGCGTTCGCTGGGCCGGAGCTAGCAGTATCGGAGCTGACAGCGATGGTGGAGCTGAGTGCGGAGGCCAGGATGGACAACGCGTTTGCCGTGCTGGAGCTAGCCATGTCGGAGCTGACAGCGGTCGTGGAGCTGAGCGCGGATGCCAAAATGGACAGCGCATTCGCTGCGCTGGAGCTAGCCGGGTCGGAGCTGACAGCGCTCGAGATGGCAGTGGATGTGGCGGGTCCTGCGGGCTCAGACAAGTTCGCATCGGAGAGGAGATCATCCGAGCCTTGGTCTTCGAGATAGTCAGCCGCGACAGCGCACGCCGGAGCTGGATCATGTCAGTCTCAAGACAAGTCTCTGCCCCACCCGATACGTTACATACCTGTCGTCGTATATGCGGTAGCCGACGCACTGCATCCGGACACGATTGACGAGCTGGTCGTTGTGCACGATGTCGAGCCGGAAACGCAACTGATCCAGAGGTCCGTTACCGTAGCCGCCGTGCAGGATGAAGATGTCTGGGACGAGGGTGGGCCGCTCGTGCTCGACATACCGGTAATCGTGATACTGCTGCTGGTGCTGGACATACCCCTGATCGTGGTACTGCTGCTGCTACTGTTGGTACTACTCTTGCTGCTGGGCTCGTCTTCACGAGGAGGATACTCCGGTGTACCATCCGGCAGGATGGTCAGTCTCGGGAAGGGTTTCGGGAATCCTGGAGGAGGCCTGCGGCATGATCAGCGTGGTGTTCGGACACAGCAGAGATTCCATGTCAGTTCGAACGCACTTGATCGTGGGCGGGTAGATGCCCGGAAGCAAGTGCAGAACGATACCGACCAAGTGCAAGCTCGGTGGGCAAAAGAAGCATGATGGCCAACCAGCAAGCACTGGGTGGCCTTGCGAATCGTGGGTGTTGTGCACTGCCGATGTCGACGTGGTGTACCACGTCAACTGAGGAGGGAACGTGGTATATACCTCCAGCGTCGTCGGGGCAGGGAACGAGGGCTGCGGCATGATCGTGCCCATGTAGACACTGCCTCCATCGGTCGTAGTGGTGACTACAAGGCCGGTGAATAGCGAGGACGATGACGACGAAGTCGCAGGCTGCAGGCCATTGCTGATCCCACCTGGTACCGCGCTGCTTCCTGAGCTTGTCGCAGAGAGCGTCGCAGAGTCTGGCGTAGGAGATGGACTGGCTCCAGACGGGCCCATGGTGGGAACATCGCCTTGCGAGTTCGTGGCAGGCAATCCCGCAAAGCTCGTTGTGGAAGAAAACCCCGTCAACGGCGGTCCGGAGAGGATCGTGTCGAGTACGGCACTGCCCTCCGAGCCCGCTGTGGAGGACGTCTCGACGCTTGTCGCAGGCAGGAGAGACGTCGTGTTGGTGCCGTCACTGGAGGCTTGCAAAGGGGTCGTCGTGGACGTGTTGGTACTTGTCGTGGAAAGGACAGGATTGGGCTGGGTGCCGCTGCTGGTGGGAACAGTGCCTTCCGAAGTCGTAGCCGGCGATCCCGCTAAGCTCGTTGCGGATGAAGAGCCCGTCGAAGGCGGTCCGGGGAGGATGGTCTCCTGTACGGCACTGCCCCCTGAGCCCGTTGTGGAGGACGTTCCACCGCTTTTTGCAGGGAGGAGAGACGTCGTCTGGGTGGCATTGTTCGAGGCCTGCAGAACGGTCGTCGTGGACGTGTTGGGACTTGTCGCAGAAGAGACAGAGTTGGGCTCCACGCCGCTGGTGGTGGGATTAATGCGTTGTGGGTTCGTCGTAGGCAATATCGCAAAGCTCGTTGCTGACGAAGAACCCTTCGACGGCGTACTCGGGGATGACGTCGCCAAGTTCGTTATTGAGGATGGCTCGATACTTGGTGCAGGGCGAGACGTGGTCTGGGTGCCGTTGTTGGAGGCTGGCGGAACCGCCGTCGTGGACGCGTTGGAACTTGTCGTAAGATGTGTAGGGCTGGGCTGGATGCCGCTGCTGGTGGGGATGATGCCTTGCGAGTTCGTCGTAGGCAATACCACAAAGCTGATTGTTGAGGAGGAGCCCTTCGACAGCGGACCCGACAGGGAGGACGTCTCCAGTACAACGCTGCTCTCCGAGTGCGTCGTGGAGAAGGACTCGGCGTTTGTTGCAGGGAGAGACGTGGTCTGCGTGCTGTCGGTGAGGGTCTGCGGATTTGCGGTCGTGGACGTGGAACTTGTCGCAGAAAGAGCAAGAGTGGGCTGGGTGCCACCGGTAGAGGGCTTCTGCGTGCCACTGGTCTGCGAAGAGCTCATGTCGCTTGATGTCGTGCGCTCCTGGATCGCCGATGGTGAAAAGTCGCTCGCTGGTGGCTTGGGACTTGGAACGCCGGCTAAAAACGTACTCGCCGACGCCGAGCTCGACTGAGCTACCTTCGAGGATTGGAGCCCGACTTGCGTCGAGCTGGACAATGTCGCTGATCCGTTGGGAGCGTCGCTTGCTACCACGCTGCTGGACGCCGGATCGTAAGAGTAGGTCGTCGACGTATACGGAACGGTGCCGCCGGCATCCCGCTGAACACTGGATACATTGTCTGAGTCCCCGGAGATGAGCGTAATGGTCTTGACAACGACTTTGAATCCGCTGAGGCTGTCTACCGGTCGTGGAAGGCGTCTAAGACCGGCGTCTTGGGAAGTGACTGGGCCGAAATTAACTTCACACGATGGAGTCTGTCACACGATAGGAGACCTACCGCTGCCCGCCAACAGACAGAGAAGAACGAGTAGCGGCCACATCTTGTCCGGACTGGTGGGCGGTGGCACCGTCAAGCCCTTCTCTGACTTGGGTAACGACTCTGTCCTCCGAGTCGGACAGTCGGTATCGCACAATCACGTCCTTATGCGGAGCTCGAGGCTTCGGACGACTTCTCGAATTACAGGTGCAGTGGTTGGGGGCCCGGCCGTCCGTCGTGATGGCCAAACTTCCTCGGATGCGCGTGGCAGCTTGATGGGGAATTGGGTTGCCAGGTGTGCAGGATGTAGGCGAGCAGCGAGTGCGTGTGGAGCAAGATGTGATATCGCGATCTGCAGAGTGCAACGCACGTGCCTTGGACTGTGCAAGTGTCGGAAGGAGCGAACGCAACCCTATGCACCTTCTGGATGCAGGAGAATGCACCAACCAAGTTAGCTGACCCGCGACCGTGACCACGCCGTTACCTGGACTGCACACTCACCACGTCCGAATCCTCATCGGAGCCTCTCACTGGCGCCTCAAGCAGCACGTGCGACGAATGTGCTGAAGGGGTAGACCGGGCAGTCACGCTAGCGCACCTGGCTCCGCTCTGTCAGTTTCAGCTGCAGTACTCAATCCCCCTGCCCTGGCCACAACACTTCTTTCACACACCGACCGGACGAACACCACTCCGGCAGCTCCTCGACCTTCCGGTCCACAACACTATCAGCAACTATTGACCGTACACCTTCTCGTCCCAACATGGCGACCACCAGCAGCCGATCTCCCGCCTGGTGGCGCATTCTCCAGCTCCTGCTCGTCCTGCTCGCCACGACTGCCCAGTCTCGCGAGTTCGTGCAGGATATCGGGGTCAACGGCATCCAGGAGATCGAGATCAACGGCACTCGGGCCTGGGTCAGCACGTTCGAGTAAGTCATTGCCCGACTAAGCGTTGTGCACAGGTGGTGCAGTAGCGGATGCCGACAAGAGGCTGCCATACTGTGCCGGGCTCGCGCTTCATGTCTTGGAATCAGCACGCTGATGCAGCTCAGGCCACACACCATCATCAAAGTTACAGGCCCGGAAGACCAGGCCGTATACGATAATGCCGTCTGCAAGGGTAAGCGACAGAGAGGCATCTCTGAGGACTTTGGTCGCGAGCTGACATGCTCTCAGGGGGCAACCACATCAAATTGATGGAAGGCGACACGGTCATTCCGAGTCCCTTCGACACCCGCGACTCACTCTTCGACAACGGCTGGGTCGGCAGTAGACTCAATCCTGTACAGTACGTTCACAACCTGCTGCTCAACATAGGCGCGAGATCAGCGGCTCCGTCGCATCACGAGATCGACGCAGCGCATCGACCACCAGCCGTAGCATCATTCTGCACAGTCGTCACGTGGAGAGTGTGTCTCGCCCTGCGATGGATATTTGCTGACCGCCGCTGCTAGGGGCGATAACCCTCCACCCTCCTACGGCGACTATGAGACTGCCCTCGACGACGATATGCTCCGGATCTACGGCAATCTCGGGATCTCGACGACCCCGGGGCAGGAGAATCCTTTCTACCTCTGGTCCCACGGTCCCAGGAGCCAGAAAGGACTAGGGCACACAAAGGTCACGTATGGCCAACCCGACGACCTACAGAATTACTTCCTTGCCAACGCTCCATTTGGAAAGACAAAGGGGTACTACTCGAATTTCTTCAATCCTGCCAGCGGCATGGTCCTCTGCTATAACAACTACGGTCCGCAGGCCATGATTGCGAAGAGAGGGACGCAAGGACCAGCGCCGCCGATGAACCGACTCTCAGATGTGCTTTGGTACCAATGGGCGGATGCGTGTCAGACGACGGGCCATGACCCAGGGTAAGCCTCTCCCTTGGTACATGACCCGGTTCCTGTGAAGGCCAAAGCGCTACTTACAGGCGGGGAGGATGTGAGACCTCGATAGGCGCTGATCCCTCTGGTCTAGCAATATCAAGTACTTCTACCGACACAACATCATCGAGAAGCTGACGCGTCGAATCATGAAGGTCATCGAGGCAAAGCCTGGCGTAAGTTGAGCTCTGATGCTAGTGATTCATTCACACTGACACGTCTTCGGCACGATGTATTAGAATGGCCCGGCCGGATGTATTCCATGAACGGCGGAACGGAGAGCGAGGAGACTCAGATCGCGAAGGCCTTGCTTGGAACGCCAAACGGGCATGCCGTCGGCTTCTTTCTCGCGCAGCACAGAAGGGAAATCAAGAAGAAGTTGACGGTAGATCGCGTCCAATTCTGGGGCGAGCCGGATCCTTCGGGACAGCGGGACATGCTCTTCTACGTCGTCGAGGTCATCGATGCCTAGATATGACGTGAGGTGAACCTCAAAGCATGCTACCGTGCCGGATGAGGGACGAGAGTAGCTGAGATTCATGCAGCCTACAGATCGACGTTCGGCCTAGTGGCCTTCGTACCCGATGTGCTGGAGAAGGAAACTTCAAGCTCACTTTACTGCACTCAGTCCCAGACTTCAGCATCCATCATCCTCGCTACTTTAGTGTGCTCACTTGATTTGGGTCACCCACTCGTTTATTGATCACACACAAGCCCGAGAGATGTTCTTCGCTCCTAGCGCTAAAAGGTTTGTCCGGCTTATATGGTCGCGGGGACGGTGTGAGGTCGGTCACAGCCTAGCAGTCGCACCTCGGAGTATGCACCGAGCCGGGGATGTATCGCGGTGTTGCAGGCTCTCGGGGATGGAGTCTAGCTAACGCGGCGGACGCACTCGCTGGAACAGCGCCCGCACACGACTCTTACGAAGGTGGACGGGCAAAAGCTTCCGATCCCGGCTCTCATCAAAGGAGTCAATGGACTGGACACGTTGGGCGGAAGCTACCTTCAAGGCTACACATGGTCTTCGCCGTCGCTGCAGTTTGTACACTCAACAGCTTTCTGATGTTGCAGCGCTCGTACGTCCGGTTCGCACGCCTTGATACTGGCCGTTTGATAAGTACAGCCTTGGCTCCTTGATACGGAGACTCAAGTAAGTCATCGGCTAGTGATCGCGCATCGCGCTAACCCTTCGCTCAACCTTGAAGATGGCGAAGTCGCTCGGTACATCTCCGCACAAAAAACCACCGATCAGTTGCAAAGACAGCCCATATATGTCGGCCCACGAGTCTAGCCTTTCCTCGACCATTCCCTCGCAGATCTCAATGGTGACATTGGGCATGATGCGACTCTCACGAATTAGCATCCTCCGCGACCATCTGAGGAAGTGGCCCTCAACGCGCCGGGCAGCATAGCCGCTGTGGGCGTAGTAGACGAAGCGGTTCGAGTAGAAAACGTCGAGCGACTCACGTCGTACACGCCTGCAGGTGCGCGTGATCGCTGGCTGGCATACAAAGGCTTGGAATCCAGTTGCTGTGCTCATCGTTTCGCGGTCGGCTTCCTGCCCCAACAAGATGTCATCGGAGGCCGCGAGGCGACAGATATGAATCCAGAGCTCTGCCGGCAGTTCGAAAAGGGGGAAGACCTTGCTCACCTAGGATTGTCAGTCTTGTGCTTCTTTGTGCTCGATTATTCACGCACTCTACGCACTTCCTGCTCCTCGTTACTAGTGCAGCTTGTCTCGACCACTGTCTCGGAACCCTCCCGGTTGTCGCTTGCCGATCCCTCGCCATCGTCGTGCATTGCGCTTGTGGCCATCGAGTGTGTAGCGGCCTTTACAAGCCGATGATGTTGTCGTGTTCAGACTCGCCTTTGCCTTCCTAGTTTGTCGCATAGCGTGTTCGCAGTCATTATGAGGCTGGGTCGTTGTGCAGGTGATACGAAACCGCCTCGCGGTGCCTGACACCCGGAAGGTGTATAACTCGCGCGACGTTCGATGTCCGGAGGGTTTCCGGGCGCCGTGTTTCCGGGCAATATACGGAGGATCGGCCGATGATTGCTGTCCTGGACCGTGCAGGCCTTAAGCGCGGCGCTACCCGCTCCTTTGAACAATCTTATTAATTGCTATAGTAACCTTTAGCGCTGTTTCTATTGATTGAATTAACGATCCCTTAGTTAAAATATTAATAGACTTACGGGCTATAGTACGGTCTATAATAAGTACTACTATAATTTTATAACTTAATACGTATATATATTAAGATATTTATATATAGTTAGTAGTATATTACTATAGAGATACTACTATATACGTATAGGTAAGGTATTATATAATAGTAAATAAGCTAAGCCTTTAGCGTCGCGTTAAACTCTATATATTTACCGTATACTACTTCCGCTATTAAAGTAACTTTACCGTAAATACCTTCTTTACTTTATCTAACCGCTACGCTCTACTTAACTATTAACGTATCTACCTTTAAAGTCTTTATACTAAAAGTTAACGTTTAAGTAGTATACTAAGAGTAAGTACTATAAAGATAAAGTAGTAGTAATATAAAAGTATTAGAAGTTCTTATAGCCTCTTACGGGTACCTTAGCCGTTAAGCTCTTTACTTAATCTTATCTTATCTTAAAGTATCTTTATATATTTACTATTAGCTTAGTATTTATTCTCTAGTAGTATAATAAGGGAAGGGTATCTTAAGTACTTAAGGTATAAGTAAAAGGGAGAACCGACGAGGTAGGCGACTAGTACCGGAACGAGCGTAGTAAATAGAATACTAGGTAATTATCTATTTACTACGTAAAAATAAGAGAATCGAATTATATATATTAGTATTATACTAAAGTAAACGCGAAGGGGCCCGCGTAGAAAGTATATAGATACGGCGGGCCTAAGTAGCGTACCGTCCTTACTATAACTCCTCCCCTACCTAATAGACTAAGTCGCCCTTAACTTATATATATTTACTAAGGTGTTACGGACACGCAAGAAGCGACCATAACAAACACGACCCAAGACTGACACAGCGTGTGTTGAGGCCAAGAACGG
>JAWDJV010000272.1:0-23938 GCA_033119285.1 Teratosphaeriaceae sp. CCFEE 6253
CGGCCAATTTCTTCTGGTTCGCCTCCCGCGCTTTGTCGCGCTGGTTGCCGCGGGCCATTTTCTGCGAACTGATAGGGATGATCCTTGGGCTGGATGTGGTTGAGGGATTGTACCGCAATCGGCTGTGATGTGCTGACTGTCCTGCCGCTGCTGTGAGTGATATCGGTAGGTTGTGTGAGTGGGCGAAAAGAAAATGTGCGTGGTTTGCAGGGCTGACGGGAGTGAGGTTCGAGAGCGGGTAGTGCCGCCTGGGCCGTCGTTGAGGGCTGTGCCTTCCCTACCACATGCACTCACATCAGGTCTCCTTCACTGCAATACACCTTCAGCACCAGCGAAGCCTCGCCTGCTTCTGGATGCCACAACTGTGCGGAGAGAAGTCTGCTCGTCCCGGATCTTTCACGGCTTGAACCCAACACTGACCCTTGACACGCCGCATTCGCACGGCATGCACAGTCGAATTACCATGTCAGATGAGTCTGGCATCGTCTCACCGTCTGCTGCTCGTCTCATGGGCATCCCGAGTGGGGACTTCTCCTCTAATCTACTGGTTGAAAGGTCGTAAGACTCGTTTGACTATACTCCTAGCCGCCCCTTTGCTCTTGAGATGCTCTTCAAACGCCAAATTGCAGGACGTCGAGCCTCCATCTACTTCTATGGAATGACGGCCTCCTATACGCGCACATTATCTCACCAGACCGCTGAAACGCTCCACTACCCCTGTGCAGTGAGGGCCAATGCAGCGCGAGCACCTTAGCCTCTAGCGGCAGCTTCGGTCAGGTCCACCTTCTCATGTCGCATGGCCATGGCAGCAACAATGAGCAAAGTGCCAGCGGCCACCGACATGCCGAACACGCGCGCAATCGTGTAGGCGATCGTGTTGACGGTGATGGTGGCGGCCTCCGGCGGCATGGATGCCAGGACGTCCGATCCGGCCCCGCCCAATGCGAGCTGCAGCAGACCGGTGGGGAAGTCATAGTCGCGCAGCGCATCACGGAGGAACGACACGCCCAGGTTCTGGTACAGACAGCTCGCGATCGCCAGCGCGAGCGCCGTGGTCCCGATCTGCGCGGTGTTGATGAAGCCGATGGCGTTTGACTTGTCCGCCGCGTTGACCTTGACCGACGCGACGCCGTAGCCGTTCTGGAACGTCAGACCCGCGCCCGCGGCGATGAGGATCTCGTAGCCATAGACCTTGGCCACGCTAGTGTCGTGGCGAATGGTGAAGAGGAGCGCGCAGCCCGCTGTCAGGAGCGCGCCGCCGACGAGGTAGTAGAGGCTGTACCGGCCGGTCAGCGGCAGGGTCGCGCCGGCGAGCATGACGAAGAAGATGAAGACCACGATGAAGGGGAGCAGTCTGACGGCTGCATCCAGTGCGTCGTCGCCTCGCGTGAAGACGAAGAAGAGCGGGACGTAGTAGATGACGACCGCATTGGCTGTTGCGGCGCACGCGGTCGCGATGTACAGCAGGACCAAACTCCTTGATTTCAGGAAATGGGTCGGAAAGAGGCGGTTGACTGGATCGGTGAGGAAGGCAAAGTACTGCTGGGCGGCGAACGCTACCAGTACTACGCCAAACACGACGAAGAGTGCGATCGAGGTCCCGGAGTTCCACGCGAAGGTCGAGCCCGCAAAGGCGATCGTTGTGATCGGGATGGCGAAGACCGCCGCAACTAAGAGAGCCCCGAGCCAGTCGATAGTCGCAAGCTTCTGTCTGTTGGTCAGATCAGGCCGCGGGTTCCAGGACGGAGTCACGAAGAAGTAGACGGGGGCCAGAAGAGCAGCCAGAGGCAGGTTGAGATAGAAGGCCTGAACACAGACTGTCAGAGCTAATTCAGACCATCCCTTGCAAGGGCTAACACTCACCCATATCCAAGTGGCACTGCTAACGGAGAATGCTCCTCCAACGAGGGGGACCAGGATGGCCCCTGTACCCCAACAGACGCCAACGAGAGCGTTGTACAAGACGAGCTTCTTGGGCGAACCCAGGGCGGAGAAGTACGTCAACGCGCTGTCACGGATCAGCCAGGTACCGCGGAGCTTGACGAGACGGTATACGTACCCGAGGTACATGCCACAGCCACCCAGCCCCGCGACGACCCGCCCCACGATCAGCGCGTTCATATTGGGCGCCGCGCCGCAGATCGCGCTGCCGACCTCGAAGATGACGATCGAGGCGTTGATCAGGTACTTGATGTTGAACAGGCCGTACAGCCGGCCGACGAGCAGGATTCAGGCGACGGAGCCCAGGGGGAAGCCGAGCCCGACCCACGCCAGGTCCTCGATGTCGCCGAAGGTCTCGTAGACGGCCACCTGCACATCGGCGGCGATGGTGGTATCGAGGCCTGGTAGAGAAAGTCAGCGCAGATCTTGATGCTGCTGGGACAAGGCGATGCGGGGACGGACCGTAGAGGATGGCGCCAAGGTAGAGGCCGACGAGCGTCAGGACCCATTGCCAGACTGGGTAGTGCGGCTTCGCTGGGAGTCCATCGTCGTTGATCTTCTCGACGTCGGCTTCCGCGTCTGGGAGATCGATCGGACCACGCTCGTTGGTATCGTTCGACATGGTCGAGCGAAGGGGCCGTCCTTGGCAGGAGATGTCGTCAAGGATGTATCGCACCGAGTGTTATCTTCGTATGGCACAGTGCTGATAGCAAACCTTTCCAACGACATAGAGATGCATGGTATATAGCCCATGGAATGCCCCGCAAGTTGCGTGCGTAGGACAAAAGTCCGTGCGCTTGACGTTCAGTAATCGCGACATCTCAAAGGCGTGGCGTCCGCGCTAGACAAACCTACCGCGGTTGGCACCGTCTCGCTCACACAAACGGAGCACTCATTGTCCCGTGCGTTCGCTAGATCACGATCCGCAGGAGTGTTTCTGGGTAAGTCATGACGACATGGATACCGTGGCGACGTGGCTCGCGTCGCCTGACATGCGATACCCAGCCGTTGCCCAGGTTCAGCTACTAATGGTGATTAGAAATTGGACACGCTGGGGCAGGGCGGCGAGCAGCACCATCGACGTTGGGGACTGCGATGAGCGGAGAGATTGTGGTGATGGAAGCGAATGCTGGAGGGGGTTGCTAAGTGTGGTGTGATCGTGGCTGATTGAGCAGGGACGAGAGGACGCTATTGCGACCTGTTCGCAAGCATGGGGACGCTGTTGGCTCTTGTTCGCAGCCTCGAGGGTCGGAAGACGCATTGCCATCATAGCCTCGACCTGCTCTCCTGCGGTACACCAGGACTTTCATAGCTCTGCAGCTCACGCAGCGGCTCGTTGACCTTTTTGTCAGCGGAGCACCCAGTATCACTGACATGCTTCCAGCCCCAGGCAGCATCCTTCTCCCGGCCGTTCGTCTTGCCTTGCAGCACGTTCAGCATGTACTTCCCAGCGTTGGGCAGGAATCTTGCATCGTTAGCGCACGGACACTTACTCTGAAGGGGATTGTGATCAGAGGGACTCACTTGTAGCTGTGGAAGCTGCCGCCCACGGCAAGGTACAGATTCTGGAGCCTCGTGTGTGGATGCCTGCACATCAGCCAGTCTTCGGTTGGGGTCACGGCGTCCCAGCAGATGCGCCAGTGATCGAGCCGAGCGGGCGAGGCGAAGTGCGGCGCCACCTTGGACGACACGATGTCGTGCAGCGCCTGCTTGAGGCTCTCCGGTACGCTCGTCTGGTCGACCGCATGCTGTGACCGCGGCGCTGAGATTGTCTTACCGGAGTCGGTCGTGAGGGTGTTGGTAAAGCTGGTCTCGGAGTTCCGGTAGGTGAACGTCTTGTTCGTCCTGGACGGCGGGATCGCCTCGCCTTTGAGCCCGTAACAGATGACCGGCAGCTTCGACTTCGCACAACGCTCCACATCTTCCTCTGACATCGTGTAGTAGGCCGCGACCCGACCCACGGCCTGCATCTGGCGTTCGATGCGATCTTCGTCGGGTATGTCGAGGAGGTCTTCCACGGGCGACAGCAGGCTGCTGGTCCACGCTCCCGCGGCTAGAACGATCGTATCCGCAGAGTAGGTCTCGCCGTCAGCAGTGCGGACACCAGACACCCGTTCAAGATCTGCGTCGACCATAAGCTCAGTCACACGGGCTGTGACGCGCCGCACGCCCCGCTTCTCCGCCGCTTTCATCAGGTTATCTGTCGCGAGCGCAGCATCACACCAGCCGGCTTCCGGGTTAAAGTACGCGGTGTGAAACCCTCGGGTCTCCGTGGCTTGTAAGACATCCCATTCCTGGGACAACTCCTCAAGAGGGATGCCGTGCGTAGGGTCGGCACCTCGGGCTTTGAAGGTGGCCCGCACCCGGGATGAGAGGCTGTTCGTCTCGTCCGTGTCGTCAATCATGATCCATCCGGTCTTGTGGAAGTAGCGTTGGAGGTCGAGGGACCAGAACCAAGCGTAGATCGCTTCATTGGCTAGGTTGCAGTAGAGACTGGTTGGGTAGTCAGTCCTGATAATGCGGTTGACATCGATAGCGGCGGCCTGCTTGGGCGGCGAGGGTGCTAGGTCGATGACTGTCACTCGTGATGGGTCCTTATAGGCATGGGAGAGGTGGTAGGCTGTCGACGTGCCAAAGGTGCCAGCGCCTATTATGATCACGGACGGTTCAGCCATGTTTACCTGTGTGTAATACCTTCCACCGCCAGGGAGTTTGCGAGGCCATGTCACTGCTCCGGACACCTGCAGTGAGAGAGGGGCGATACAGCATCCTTCCCCGCTTGAAGGTACACAGTTACGACGTTCATGTACCCACGTCCGGCAGAGGCGCGGTGCAGGTGAGGTGCAGTAGCAGAAGCAAGGCACCAGCCACAAGCCACAAGCCACATCCATTCGCGCCTCACGTGTCAAGCCTGAAACACCACTCGGCGTCAACATCCTCGATCACCCTTCACCAATCGCTCGACTTCGGACCGGTCGAGCCTCGACGCGACGGCCCATTGCATGTCGCGGACTTCACGAGAACCAATCGACACGACCTGTCCACGTTCGCCAGATGCTCGACCCGGCCCCCCGCCGGCGCATTGTCGCCTATTCTCACGACACTGCGTTTCGGATCCACGTGAATAACAAGATCGGCCTGGAACGGCCGAGCATGAGATATGCGCTCGCGTCTATTCTCGCCCATGTGAGGTTCCGTGACAATGCTAGCGCGATCGCGCCGGGACATTCAGACTCCCGCTATAGTCATCCTCTGGTATTGTCGACGCGCGCGTATTGTTTGGCATATCCTTCTTCGGTGCGCTGCTGCTTTCGAGCATCCTCCTCTTCCGTTCTGTTCTGCAGCATCTTTCGTTGTTCGCCTCTCTCCTCGCCCCTCGTCGCCCATCCCTCATCATTAATCCCTCCGGACTGCTGGACAGCCAACACCAGATACACGGCGACACGAGCAGCACATGTTCTTGCGACTCTGGCCAACCGAGAAGTAATAAGACTACCGCTGGACAGAGAGATCGGACGACGCTGATAATCCACAGACTGATCTACATCCCCATCGAGGCAGACCAAATCAACGCCGCCACGACCAACGCCAAGCACTCTTCCTCCAGCACAGGCAAAACGTCGTCGATGATGACTCTCTCGCCAAAGTCCCTGGCCGGTCCGGGCTACATCATACTCAACGGCATACGCGCGATGAACGTGATCGGTCTGCTGGCGGTGGTCACAGCGAGCATCCTGATGCTGGTGAAGACGACGTCCAAGTCGCACTTCTTCTTCTTCGACGCGGTCAGCCACGTCCTGACGGGGATCACGGGCAGTCAGTGTGACCAGATACTGCAGATGTTCGTTCATGAAGGCTGACAAGCAATAGTGTTCCTGTTCGTGTCGGAGCTGTCGCTCTTCCAGCCCTACTTCGCCCGCAACTGGCCTCTTCTTGGCCCCTCGCACGGCTTTGTCACGCTCGCCCTGGCCATGATCGTGCTCGGGATCAATATGCTCGCCAACCTGAACAAATCCGCCACAAGCCAGACATCTCTCGGACTCCCCTTCTGGCGAATAGTCATCGCGTCGGGTATCGTCATCTTCATACTCGGCTTTGCCAACCTGATCGCAAGCTACATCTTCCGCGACCGCAAGCAGGGCATCACTGCCCGCCAGCTCCGCGCTCACGGCGCCGTCGCAATACACCAGACGCCCATGCCGGGCACCGGAACGCCTCCAGCTCCGGAGCTAGCGCAGCAGTACATCCCAAGCCCGATCACGCCGACCAAGACCAGCAGCCCCTTCCACCTCTTCACCTCGGAGCGCCGCCAGTCGACCCTGCCGTCCTACCACAGCCACTCGCAAGCCTCGTCACCCATCAAGGAGCCGCTGTCGCCCTCGAGCAAGTACTCCCGCGCCACGGACTGCAGCAAGAAAGTCTTCTCCTTCATCAACCGCAATCGGCAAAGCGTTGGGCCCAAGCTGCCGGTCAACACACGCGAGCGAGAGATGGAGATCTCGGCGCCGATGGGGGTCAACCCGCAGTTTGCGCATCTCGTGCAGAGGCCAGACAGTGCGATGCATCCGAGTCGGACGGGCGACAGCGAGGCTTACCGATGGAGGGCGGTGTCGTGATCGCGAGGGGAGCGAGATTTGCCGGTCGTCGTGCAGACCACATCGGTTGCGGAGCTTGTTTGTTGCTTCTTCGCGTCAGATGATACCCAGCGCCTCACGCTCGCTCAACGAACACGAATGAATGAATCTCGTACATAATGCCCCGTTTAGCCCAACGTCCCTGTCATCCATCTCGCCGACGTGTCTGCCTTGCTCAGGTGCAGCACACTCTCGATCTTGGTGACAATGAGCTTCCAATCGTGCATCGCACCCGACCCCGTGTCGCCGCACGCGAGCTGCTTCTCCACCGGGCGCAGGACGTCGAACCAGCCGCCGTTCCGCACCGACCAGTCGGTCTCCAATCGCCGCAGGTGCTCGGCGGTGATGGGGTGATGCCACATGGCCGTGTTCATGGCCGGCGCGACGATGATGCCCTTCCTCCCCTCATACGGCAACGGCACGTCCGGTCGCGCTTCGTTCAGCACACCCGTCGCGTCCCAGGCCCTCACCACGGACGTGATGAGGTTGTCGGACATCCCGACCGCGACTTTCGCGAGACTGTTGGCGGATAAGGGTGCGATGACCATGACGTCCGCCCAGCGCCGGAGCTCGATGTGCAGGATGCTGTCGCCGCGGACCCAGGGCTTGCGCCACTCGTGCGCGTCGCGGTAGATGGCGTCGACGTTCTTCAGGCGGGCGATCCGGGCCAGGCTCGGCTGCTCGGCCGCCTGGTCATCGAGGAATTTGGCCGCGGAGTCGGTGAGCAGGATGCGGATGGAGAGATTGTGGTACTTGGACAGCGCGAGGACGATCTCCGGGATCTTGATCGTGGCCACGGAGCCCGTGGCGGCGAGGAGGAGGTGGTGCTTGCCGTCGTTGATGTGGTCAGAGGCTCGGAGCCGGGCGGCGCGGGTCTGGGACCGCTCTTCTTGGATAGTGCTGATGATCATGTAGGCTATGCTGGCCAGGAAGGAGAATATCAGGCCAAGCACTGCGATGGCCATGCCAATTGGCAGGGCGACGGAGAGGATGAAACTGGATTCGTTCCTTCCATCCAGCAAAGGCTGGATCAGCGCTGGCCATTCCATTGTGTAGTGCGACGGTCTGCCTCGGATGATGCTGCGGATGGGTTTAGACAGCGGCGTGAAGGGGTTGTTACAGTATTCAGCATGTCGCTACGAATGGAGACAAGGGGAATCTTTGGATTACTTTTGGCCCCCAATCATGCGATTGGTGATCCCATCTTGACGTCGCCGCCACTTTTGCCAAAGATCTTAATTGTTCACACATCGACATCCACAGCATCATCATCATCGTGAACCCAGCCATGTTCTCACGATCGACACTCGCGGTATAGCTTAGTTCCTGCGCGCAGCGCTCTTTGGCTGACCTGCTCCAAGGCCGCAGGCCATGCGCTCCGCCCCCGTCACAACCCGCTCCTCTCGCCCCGATTCGCCGCCCTCCAGAAAGCATTCATATCGACCGAGACCCGCAAGGCGATCGACAAAGCGGTAGCCACGGCGCCCGTGGTGCTCTTCATGAAGGGCACGCCGGAGACGCCGCAGTGCGGCTTCTCAAGAGCCAGCATCCAGATCCTCGGCCTACAAGGCGTGAACCCGCAGAAGTTCACGGCGTTCAATGTCCTCGAGGACGAAGAATTGAGACAAGGTGCGTCGGGGACCGAACAGACGCTCTGCGCCCCTGGCTGAGATGGGGACACTGCTGACGGCGCAAAAAGGCATCAAGGAGTACTCGGATTGGCCGACGATTCCCCAGCTCTACGTGGACAGCGAGTTCGTCGGCGGTACGGACATTTTGATGTCGATGCATCAGGATGGGAGTCTGGCTAAGCTGCTGGAAGAGAAGGATGTCTTGGTCGAAGCTGAGGGCTCTGAGGCAAGTACACCGAGTCCGTAGGCTCGACTATACCACAAGATTGCCGGACGCGATGTACACTGTGTAAACGCTTTGCTGGGACCTCATGATATAGACCTGCTCTCACGAAACCTCCTCGGCGACCCTGCTGGCAGCGCACTCAGAGCACACCATGATGCAGCGAGTCGCCTGGGTATTATTCATGACACCATGGCCATCCGGAGTTTGACAGGACACGGCTAGATACATTCTGAAAGGTGTTTCGACTTGTCGGGAACAGGTGGCGAATACAGATGTAAGGCGCAGAGGATAGTTGTAAATGCCGTCAGAGTGTGTCTCGGATGGCCCAGCCATCAAACTCAATAGGTATCCCACACAGTCAGAGCACGGCTCCAAGCCATCCTTTGTTTTGCATGTATCGACATGCATCACTTCGACCACCTGCAGTGGGCCAATATGCATGCACGCAATTAAGCGACAACCCGTCAATGTCGAGCGCGCGTGCCATTGAGGAAGAGAGGCATCCTTGATTGGAAGTACTACCACGTCCCGATGCCTCCTGCTCTCAATGAGAGTTCTGATGCGGGTCAAGGAGATCCACTGATCGACAGATCGGCAGGTACAAACCTCCACTGTGTTTTCGTCTTGGGAACTCGCTGTACGCGGCAACGTGCATATCATGCAAGGACTTCCCGACGTCCACACACGATCTCCGTGTTTAGGTGGAGCAAAGCGTGCATGCACCGAGCATCCGCAGAACTATCTTCGTTTCGACTTGTTCGGGTTGAGGAGACTCTGTAAGATGAAACAGTAGTGAACCACCGGCACCCCAGCAAGCGAACACAGACACCTACAACTATATACTACCTAGGTAGCGAGCCGATTAATACAATTCCACGGTCGACTTTGCAGAGCACTTACCTGCGTACAAGCCACGTCCAACATGCAGCCATCAGCCATGCTCCCTTTCCTTGCGCTGGCGATTGCAACCAGCGCGATGCCGTCAAACCGCCAACTGTACCGTCGCAGCGGCTGCAACTGGGCTCCCGACATGATGAATGGGCCCTCCTACACCACCACTCCGCTCTTCCTCCTTCGCATCGAGGACGTTTCAAGCAACGCGACCATCGGCTACGTCGACGCCTTCTCCGCCGATTACGCCATCCTGTCCGGCCGCGATGCAGCTTCGCCAGGCTTCGTCGCGCCCTACTACAACGGCTACGGCTCGCTAATCTTCTGGGCCGGGAACAATGGCACAGACCGCGCTTTCACGGCCGACGACCTGCAACTGCCAAACAGCACCAGCACGCTGCCCGTGACGACCCTCATCTCCGCCCCGGCCAATGGTCTGCCGCCGTCCTGCGGCACGAAGCCGGTCTACCTGGAGACCAAGTACAGCGAGACCGGGTCATGCTTGTTCGGAGGCGAGGACGTCGACATCCACTTCAGGTGTCCGCGACCTGGGACCGTCAACAGTACCCCATCGCCGTGCTGGGCTCAGAGCTACTATGGTGAGTATCGTGCCCCAATCTTGGCGGTTGGCGAGCTGTACTGACTGCGTCGTCTCAGCCTGCACAAACACAGGACTCCCGGGCGTCGACAACGACCAAGGCGTCCTCTTCTTCGGCAACGCCACGACGGCGGTGTCGGGGTCGAACTGCTGCGCCGTCGATTTAGTCAGCGAGTGCCCATGAAGGGCCCCCAGAGCAAGTAGAGCTCGTTATTAAGAGGCTGGCTGCTGAGCATGACCTGGGAGCATGACCGCGCATGGACAAGTGTACGATTTAGCATCTGTTGCTGTTATTAATGTCAGCACTGTGAGGAATGGATGCCCTGATTCTCATCCAGCCGAGTGTAGAGATCTGTTACGTCCTGGGAGGAAAGCGCGATTCAAGAGTCGTTGTTGCCTTGCCAAAAGCTCCACTTCCTCTCGGCCGCAAACTTCACTTCATTCGTTCAACACACTTCATTGCCTTCCTGCTTGTCTTTGATACCTTCCTATTCGGAAGGGCATCATGGCAGCAACACGCGAACATGCCTGGAACGCCCAAAAGCCGTGGCTCTATTCTGCCGAGAAGGAGAACCGGCCGCCACCAAGCAGCAAGCGCAAGTATTCGTTCGGAGTGCTCTTCGACGACGTGCGTAAGAAGCGCTGGAAGCACGCAGGCGGCGAACAAGCATGTCCCACGGCGCCGCAACTAGGTGCCGAGTTTGAAGACCTGTTCGGGCAGTTCAAGTCGAACATGGGCAAGGGCGCCAGTGTCGCCTTCGAGGACTTCGATCGTACGCCAGTGAGGTTTACCGCCTGCGAACACAAGCTGACCGTTCCCACAGAGATCACGGACGCGTACATGCAGGATGTCCATGCATCCATGAACGCACAGCTTCAGCCGGTCTGCGACGAGCTCGCAGCGCGCGTGAAGGGCCTCGATCTCCACGGCAGACTGGTCCCGCGTCCAGCAGTCCCCACTGATGCCGACTTGGAGGCACTCGAAGCGGATCAGAAGGCCTTGACCCGACCTTTAGGTGATGAGGAGCTGGACGTCGAGATCCCGCATGCCGACGGCAGCAAGACCCTTAAGCGTCTGACCCTGGGCAGCGTCGTAGAGGCCTACAACAAGCTCTCCGCCCGCAAAGACGCAGAACTTCGTCAACTTGAGCTGGAGCTTGAGGCGATCAACATAGACCTGGCTGCCGGATACGAGGATCTCAACAATGAGAACGACGAAGATCTTGTGCGTGCGAGGAGGCAATTCGATGCCGAAAAGCAGAAGTTCAAGCGAGGTATCCAAGCCTCCAAGGACCAGCTCCAGACTGATTTCGCCTATGCCGCGGCGGAGGACAAGGCGGCGAAAGCCAGCTTCAACAAGAAGCTTCAGAACCTCGTGAAGGGCCTCGAGGAGTGAGCTTGAGATCGACTGTGGTTGGCCCCATCTTCATGTTGGGTCCGGCCTACCCATGGACCCGCGGGCATACATGCACCCACCATTTGAGCGACATCGTGGTAATCGTTTATCGCTCAAGGTTGCAGCGGTGGATGGACGCACCGAGATCTGGTCTAGCACAGTCTGCCTCGACGAGACTTGCAATCAGAGGTAGAATGTATCGGATGGATGCTCAGAGGCGAGAGCTTTCCTAAGCGCGACAGGGACCGTGAAATAAGGCATCCATTTTTAGCAAGGCTGTAAATCCTTCGACACCATCTGCTCTCGTCCGCCCCTCATCTCCACCGGTAGCTCATGTTGCGTTCCTCTTCGACATCATTTGGGCTTGTTAAACCCATATGGAGATGATGGAGACGATTATAATGATACTCTGAGGACACTTGCTAATACTACTGAAGATAGTCCTGGGCCGCGATACATCGATGATACTGCACATGGTCTTCCTGCAAGGCTGTGTATCTCCATGGGTCTGTGCACCTTGAAACCGATAGCCAACCGCAGCCACTTCCTCTTAAAGCCATCCAGGGGGCCTGACCGATGGAGACGCAGGGCGGGCCTGGGGGCCATGTTGGCTCCGCCCAACCACCGTGGGTGTGAGTATCATTGCGATTGATCCTCCAACGCCGTTCCGTGGTGGAATCTGCCCGCGTTCGTCTCTCCTGCTCTCCTCACTCTCATGGTGCGCTTGTGCCTCGCAGCGCGTCCAGTCCTTTCCGTCTAATGTCGAACACTACAACCCCTACCATGGATACGAATGCGCGGTATAGCGCGCTGGAGCACGGGGGCTTGGAGGTGCGTGACGTGGCAGAGGGCCCAGAGGTCGTGCCGGGGTCGAGCCCGCCGCTGGAGCGACGGTCGTCCCTCAACATGCCGGAGACCGTCCACCCGGCGCAATACGAGACGAACAATCAGGAGCATGGGAACTTCTATGGAGACGGCAAAACCGAAGCACACGCGCCGACGTACGCCGAGAAATCGAGACCGGCGTATATGAGCAACGAAGCGAAGGGACCCAGCGTGGCTGCGCTTGAGACGCAGGCTCCGCGGAAGCCTCGTCGTTACTGCGGGATGGGCAAAGGGGTCTTGGTCGCGCTGATCGTGGTATTGGTGGTTGTGGTGATTGGGGCGGTGCTTGGAGGGGTCCTGGGTGCGCTCCTGTCGCGACACCATAAATCGTACGTGCATTGACTAGCTATGGGGTGGCACAGACTGATCGCGCTTAGATCCAAATCGCCGTCACCACTACCATCATATTACAATACTACAAACACGACTACCCCTTCGGATAGCCCATTGCCGGCCATGGTACACACCGGCTTCGCTACGGCCATTGCAAGCGATGGCAGTGGACGCCTCCTTATGTACTACCAGGATCCCGAGGGCAGGGTGATAGAGAACGCCTATCTGGGCGGATCTTGGACTCTGCAAGACGAGTCATTGGTGAACCAGTCCGTGGTCACCATGGATGCCACGCCCGGCTCGCCTCTCGCCGCGCTCTCCTATACCCAAGGCAGTCTGCAGTACCGCCAAGTCTTCTACCTCGACGCCAGCGGGCTCGTGAAAACCACGAATTCGACGACGGTGGACACCAACGCGATCGCAACATCCTGGAGCGTCCCCTACGCCATCACCACCGACCCGGCTTCTACCTCGGGCACCGCAGGACTGGCGGCGTGCAGCGACGACCTGGGCATGAACGGCATCCGCGTCTACTATGGCAGCGGCAACGGCTACATCCAGGAAGTGGCGTACCAGTTCAACCACACGGCCAATGGCTGGAACGAACAGTACAGCTTCGTCAGCAGCGACCCCAACAGCGGCGTGGCGTGCGTGGTCTTTGAAAACCCGGCCGAGGAGGACGAGTACCTCAACGTCTACATGCGCAATTCGTCCGGGACAGTAGCGCAGAATTGTGAGACCACCGTGCAGTTTGACCGGGTCACTCGCAAGGATACTGACAATGGAGCAGGGTGGAACTTCTACACGAATGACGGGTGGACCCTTGGGCCGGAGACGTCGACGAATTACTCGATCGCGAGCGGGACGCCGATCGCGGTCTGCAATGACGAACAGCAGTCCGAATACGTCCATTTCCAGCTGCAGAACGGGACGATCGTGAGGGGCCTGGTATGAAGGATCTCATGCCCGGAAAGTCTTGATAGCGCTGACATCCTGCCCTTCCAGGTCGACCCGTCGGGCTCCTACTTCGAGCAGTACGACCTGCTGCAGCCCGCCACCAGCAACTCCAAGCTGGCGTCGACGTTCGTGGACGGGGGCGCGCTGCTGCTGTTCCAGAACGACACCAGCGCGTCCACGATGTGGGTCGCGGACACGTCGAGGACGCTGGTGTCGATCCTCAACGAGGCGATACCTTGATATCACTGCGATGTACGATGTTTGATCTGCTGCGTTCAAGCGATGCGTTCAAGCGATCATTCTTCGGGGCCCCGGGGCCGGAGGCTGTGTATATACCCCCTTCATTGTACAGACCTTGCCTCGCGCTGCGCAGATGACAGCGGCGCTCGCACTGAGGGTGCGTACTAAAGGGTCGCTTGGCCATCGGCGCCATGGCTTCCCGATCATGCCTCTGAGCCACGCACAACATGCCAAATGTGCTACAGCGGAATGCTGGCGGTCGGGTTT
Source organism: Teratosphaeriaceae sp. CCFEE 6253 (assembly GCA_033119285.1). NCBI lineage: Eukaryota > Fungi > Ascomycota > Dothideomycetes > Mycosphaerellales > Teratosphaeriaceae > Teratosphaeriaceae sp. CCFEE 6253. The sequence goes on from JAWDJV010000272.1 coordinate 14,000, forward strand.
CACTGGCGAGGGGCCACGACAGAGCTCCAGGCCGCATTGCACCGACACTGCCTGCAGCAGCACGATTCCGTGACGCATGAGCTGGTGTGAACGCATGCGATCGTTCCGCCTGGCCGCGGATCGTGGATCAACGCTTACCGCACTCGTGTGGCTCTATCGACAACGCTAGCATGTACACACCAAAAATCCCAAAGCCTATCGTCCTGCCTCGCGGACCAATGCTCGGCAGCCGCCGCGTGGCCCCCCTCGAGCGCGTGCAAGCCTCGCAACCCACCGCGGCAAGCCGCGGAGCGTAGGTGCGGGCTCGATCCGAAGACGGCAGGGAGCAGTCGCAGCAGACCGAATCCCCTACTACCTCATGTCGCTCACACCAACACGCCCCGGTACTCGATCCGCCCCACCGCGTCCTTGGCCAGCTGCGGCCACTGCACCAGGAACCGATCCACCACCCGGCTCAGCAGCTTTCCACTGAGACTCAACTTCTTGACCCGCGCCCAGCTCTCCACGTACACCGTCCGCATCTTGCCCCTGGTACTGCACCCCTTGATGTCAAAGAACCTCAGGTACATCGTCGTGAACACCAGGACCGCCGCGGTCGCGGGGCCATTGCACAGCACCAGATCCGGGAAATCTATCTCCCCCGCCTTGCCCGTGTGCCCGTCGCGGGTATCGGTGGTGTGCTTCATCAGCAGCTCGCGGCACGCCAGCAGACACTGCCACCCCGAGACCGGGGACGTGAGCAGCGGCTGATGGATCGCCCTCGCCCGCGGCACGGTGACGATCTCGTACTTCCCAGGCCCGATGTCCGTCGCGCGCTTCACCTTCCCGGCCATGAGGTCCTCCTGCGTGCTGAGCGGCGTGGCCATGTCCTCGAACTCCTTCGCGCGCTGCGCGCTGAGGCTGTCGCCGGCGGAGACGACCCAGGTGCGGTGCGAGTAGTCCTTCCAGTTCAGCTTCTGCGCCGGGTCCGGGCTCGTGACGGCGCGGGAGAGCATGGCGAGCATCTCGGCCGTGTGCCCGCCGGAGCCGAGGACGATGAGGAGGTGGGTGGGCTCGTTGGGGTTGCGGCGGCCATGGCGCAGGGGCTTGTTGCGGGAGGGGGTCAGGATGGTGCGGAGGCGGGAGGCGGCGGCGAGGAGGGTGAGGAGGGTGAGGGCGGTGAGGAGGATGAGGAGGACGGCCATCGTGGGTGATATGGTATTTGTGCTGGATGTAAGGAGTGTAAGGCAGGTGTGAGTAGAGGTCTAGAGAGTGAAGCTCAAGTCAGCGTCGTAATGGGCCGCGATCGTCGGATAGACAATATTGCACGTCTGGCCTCTCGGAGGATAAGGCGGGCGGCGGGGCTGCCATTGGATCGTGACGTTTACAGTTCCGGACCCGCATCTCGAGATCTCGTCGGCCCGACCTCCCGGATCAGATCCCTGCGACAACGCTTCGGGTCGCAGGCGGACGACGGACGCCCGGTACTGGACGTCCATACCACGACTCGCATAGCCAAAGCCCCAGTGGGAGGGTGTTGGAACATCTGCAACAGTGCGACCCAGGGCCTAGCCCGTGGCCATAGGAACGTCTGCCAAGCAGGTACGGAGACAGCACCGGGAGTAGACGGCGATCTCGAAGTCGGGGGCACAGCTTGCTCCCGTGCCCGAAGTATTTTGCGATCAGAATCTACCCCGAAATGCATCATACATCTTGACGGCTCCAGACCCCCAGAAGCGTCGCCGCCCAACATCCATCTGGCCCGCGAACGACCTGTCCTGCCGGGCGAGCCCATTACCGTGTCACGAAGGAGCTGCCAGGTCAAGCCTGCGGCGCCTGCCCCTGCCGCAGCGCCAACAGCGCCCGCACATCCGTCACGTACTGCAGGCCCTCCAGCAGCGGGACCAGGTGCAGCAGCTCGCGGTCCGTGGGGTCGCTGATCCAGCCCTCGATCGGGATCGCGTTGTCTGCCCGTCGCACATCCATTAGCTCACCATCCCATCACACCCACCACATCAGGCGAGAAGGCAGGAGGGGGAGACTGACCTTCATGAAAGATATAGCTCATCGGCGAGTTATCCAGAATCATCACCCGGCTCAGATCCGGCTCGACCTGCGCCAGGTCCTTGATGTACGCGCCGTTCCGCCACGTGCAATGCTGCCGATAGTACCGCCCGGAGAAATACTTCCGCTCCCGCTCCAGCCAGTCCACGACGGGGTCCGCGTACTCCTGCACCGACGCCGTGAAGACGATCAGGGTATACCACTTCGCCATCTTGCGCAGGAAGTCGTGGCAGTGCGGCCGCTCGTGGACGTAGTACAGGATCGGCACGCCGGGGGGCGTGAGCTGGATGCCGCTGCTGCCGCCTCCCGCCGAGGAGGTAGTGGTGGGGTAGGAGGCGGTGGAGGAGGCGAGGGCGCCGCCGAGCCGGACCTCGACCATGTGGCCCGTGGACATGCGCCCGCCCTTGGCCATGGAGTGGATCAGCGTCTCGTCCAGATCAATGATCAGCGTCTTCTTCGGCGTCTCCGGGCTATACGATAGTGTGTACGAGGGCTGTCTTCTGGGCACGAGTGGTCGCGGCGGCGCCGGGGCGCGCGGGTACCGCGTCAATTTCGACGCGTTCGCGGCGGGGGAGGAGGGCGACTTGAGCGTCGCGGCCAGGTCCTCGGGGTTCGTGGCGGCGGCGGCGGCTTGCTGTTTCCGCTGCGCGGCGCGGGCGAGCTTGCGCTTGCGCAGGGCCTCGTCGTTCGGGAGCAGTTTTATCCGGCCCGCTTTCTTGTGGGGCGCGATTTCGTCGGTTGAGGGGGCGGGGTTGGCGGCGGCGGTGGCGGTTTGGGAGCGTGTGTGCCGCGCCGGACTGTCCGAGGCTTTCTCGTCCTCGGAGGTGAGAGGCGAGGTGGCCGAGTCGGTGGTGTCGGCGGCGGGCGTCCGCCGTTTGGAAGCGCGGTGGTGCGGCTTCGGCCGCTCTTTCTCCTCCCTCACTTCTGGCGCGCTACCCAGATTCACAGCCTGCGCTGTCGATTGCCTCTTGCGCCGCGAGAGCAGGCTCTTGAAGTTCTTCAGCGGCAGGATGGCGGAGAAGTGGCCCTCGTTGTCGTAGAAGCAGGCAATGACGTACCGGCCCGGCGCGGCAATGGTCGTGAAGACGACGGTCGCGCCGTAGAGGATCGCATGCGCCACGCGCTTCGGGATCTGCCAGAGCCGGCTCTTCTGCTGTGCCTGCTGGGGGTCGGACGAGCTGCCTCTCAGCAAGGGTGTCGTCTCGTCCGCCATCCGTCCCGGCGCATCCTCGCCCTCGTGCTCCGCCCCGTCCAATTGCTCCGCCACGCTGCCAAGGTCCAGACTGTTTCCGCCGCTCTGCGCACTCCGACTCTTCTCGCTATCCTCCGCTTCCGGATGCGCCGAGGAGCTGGTTCGCGATCGGGGGGGCGAGGGGGGAGGGGTGGTGGTCAGGCGGGAGACGATGTTCAGGCTGTGCATCGTCTTGAGCATCCCATGCGCGCAGTATGCTGTCCAGGCGCGCGAGGGTGGTGGAGGTGGAGCGGAACGAGACACGTGTCGGATCCTTCGTCCAGTTGGGGGAACAGCTCCTGGCGATGCGGCCGCCTCGGTGCTGACACGTCTTTGTGATTGGCTTCTTCCGCGTCGTGGGGCAGTATATGTGTGCGTGTTCGGATCGATTTCAGACAGCCGGCCGCACAGAATCAAGGCGAAGACGCAAGCGGGCAATGCAAATGGACCGGCGAAGGAGACGGTGTTTATTACGGTGTTGCGATGATGCCGAGCGGATGGCTGGTGGGGAGCTTGGATCGCCCGCTAACGCCGAAGGATCCCTGCATGTGTCTCGCTCGCGATATAGAAATGAATCACACGGACAGGCAATTCGACGCGCATTGATTGAGCATTAGCGACGGCATGAAGAGACCACAGACATCACACAGATCACCGCGGGGCACCCATTACAGATCTGCTTCCTCATTGGAAACTGCTTTGACGCCTCAGAAGCGTGATTGAAACGACCAGCGACAATCCCTGACTCAACGAAGGGGAATTCTGTGTCACTCGACGACGAAGCATCCCGACACGTCTACTGGAGCACATCAACTCTCGAGCTTAGACGAGGACAATTTGAAGACCTCGGTCGCTCTTTGGCTCGCACTAGATCGCCACAACGGAAAGACTCGCCGAAGGATGCCAGCCTCAACAGTAGGGCCGGCGCCTTCTTTGGCCACCTTCCTCAAGTCACTGAAGCAAAACGACATCGAGACTTCCGTCGAGCTGCTCATCTCCCTCCTCAAACGGCGACAGATCAAGAACTCCCGCCCCTGCGCCACCGCCACCACCCACCTGTTACTCCGCGTCGTCGCCGAGCCCAAGCGCAAATGGGATGCCGCCAAGCTGATCGAGCGGATCCGCGACGTGGGCCGACGACTCGTCGCTGCGCAGCCGCGGGAGCTGGCCGTCGGCAACATCGTCCGGCGCGTGCTGGGCGTGGTGCGGGAAGTGGCCGAGCGGGACGAGGACTCTCTCACCGACAGCGAACTGTCGGGCGACGTGACGCCCGTCATTGGCGAGTCGAGGCAGCGATCAGCATTTCCCTCCAGGACCCTTGAATTCAGTCCGCTGCATAGTGCGGCTGCAGGACGCCCATCGACAGCAGACTCGGCGAACCACGTCTTCGGCGGTGCACCGCAAAGACCACCCCTCCTCTCCTCCAGCACATCATATGCCGGTCAAGGACCACCCGGCACATCGCTCTTCAGCATCCTCCAGCACCCCGCAGGCCGATCGCCCATGGGCACACCACCCACCGGCACCCAATCGCCCGCCACCAAACCCTCCACCCCGCGCAAAGGCGGCGCTGGCGCCGAGGCCGCCGAGAAACTCGACATCAAAGCCGAGGTCATCGACGGCATCAGGGAACTCCAGGACGAGCTCGACCTAGTCGACACGCAGATCGCCGAGGCCGCGCTGGACCACATCCACAGCCACGAGATCCTGCTCACGCACTCCGCCTCCCCGACCGTGCAGAAATTCCTCCTGGCCGCCGCGCGCAAGCGCTCCTTCACCCTCTTCCACGCCGAAGCGCACCCCAACCACCACACCGCCACCCACGCCACGATCCTGCACGGCGCACCCCTGGGCGACGACGCCACGGCGGCGGACGGGGACGAGCGCTGGCGGCCCCTGACCAGCCTGGGCATCACCGTGATCCTGATCCCGGACACCGCCGTCTTCGCGCTCATGTCGCGCATCAACAAGGTCCTCCTCGCGCCCCACGCCGTGCTCGCCGACGGCAGCCTCCTCGCGGCCGCGGGCGCGCACACCATCGCCCTCGCGGCGCAGACGCACCACGTCCCCGTCGTGGCGCTGAGCGGCGTCTACCAGCTCAGCCCGCTGTACCCCTTCGACACGGACGAGCTGATCGAGCACGGCGACCCCGGGAACGTCGTCGCGTTCGCAGATGCGGCGTTCACGGGGGCGGTGGAGGTGCGGAATCCGCTGGATGATTGGGTGGAGGGGGGGCTGGTGGATCTGTACATCACGAACTTGGGCGGGTGCGCGCCGAGTTATTTGTACAGGATTGTGGCGGATCATTATCGGGGGGAGGATGTGGAGCTGGAGGCGAGGGCGAGGGAGAGGGCGGAGAGGAGGTGATGGGGTGGCGATCGAATCGGTACGGGACGAGGACCATGCGATCGCACGGCCTATGGATCCACGCCGCCCTCGATCTCGACGCCGGGAAAGCCGCCCGCGAGGAACTCCTGGGCCATGTCCCCAAAGGCCATCCACTCGACGCCTGCGTGCGTGTTGATGTACTCGATGATCCTACCCCTCCCAGTCAGCCAGCCCGAAGAAGAAGCACCACGGACTTGTCCAAGGAGGACGCCGGACGTACCGCTCATGCATGAGAATCACATGCGGCTTCCCGGACACCTGCGGATGGATACTCATCGGGAAGACGAACGTCTCGTACTCCCGGTACGCGAAGTCGAACTGCTCCCGCCACAGCCGCTCCACCACGCCCGTGTCCACGAACCCCTGCGCCCCCGGCCGGCCCGGAATGGGCTGCAGAGGTGGCCAGTCGTCCAGGTGCCAGTTGCACGGGATCTCCACCACCTTACTCGGCTTCAGCCGCGTCATCGGACTCATCCATGCATCGGCGGATTTCGCGTGGTCGGTCTCGACCCACGTCTCGCGGCTGTCCGGGGCGAAGTACGGCTGCAGGTCATGGTGCATAAAACTGTGGTCGTACACCACGCCCGCGGCCTCCAGTTGCGGGATCAGCTCCTTGGACGTCGACCACGCGGGCGCCGTGTAGCCCAACGGCTTCTTGCCGCCGCAGAACGCGGTCAGGACGTCGATGGAGCGCGTCAGGACGTCCTGCTGCTGCTGAGCGGAGAGGCGCGAGACGTACTCGTGCGTGTAGCCGTGCAGACCCAGTTCGTGGCCCGCGTCGCGGACTTTGGCCAGTTGGGTGGGGAAGGACTCGAGGCTGTGCGCGGGGGTGAAAAAGGTGGCGCGGATGTTGTACGTGGCGAAGAGGGCGAGCAGGCGGTCGAGCCCGACGGTCGCGCCGTAGATGCCGCGGCTGACGTTCGTCGGGTTCTGGGCCGTGCCGTCGGTGGTGTTGATCCAGTTGGCGACGGCGTCGACGTCGACTGGGTCGGGGGGGTTGGCTAGTGTGGTGGGCGAGGTGGGCTGGGGATGGACTCACTGCCGTAGCCTACCAGGACGCGCTTCTTGCCCATGGTGGATGAGTGATTTCGCTGGCTGCTGGGATTCTGCGGTGCGGGGGTCCCTTGTCAAGTCTGTCGTAAGTGGCGGAGGATGTTGAGAACTCGATCCGTGTACGCCGTCACTCTACCGGCGTTGGGTGCGCAGCCATATCATCAACGTGAGGTTTGCCCGCTGGGCTGTGTGTTGCCCGAGGGGGAAGGTCGCCACGAAGCTGCACGCCCATGTACCTACCCACATGTACCTTCAATGCTGCCCCACGGCCGATTGATAGGCCTGTTGATCTTGTCGTTGCCGACAGCCGCGTGCCACTTCGGCGCCATCATGGACAGATGCAGCCAACATCATTGACACAGCGGTACATCAGTCAATCCAAGAGCAAGCGCAGAATCTCCGAGCTGGTGACCGGCGCTCACCAACAGCCCATTGCAAAGCTCCCGAGTCCACTGCCGTCGACCGCCAAGACAGTCACTCAACCTTTCATCAAGACGCGATGCTGCAGATTACCTGCTCAGGCACTCCATATGAGGTTGGACACCTAACATCACCCGGTCAGACCACGCTAACGTTGCAACAGATCGGCCTCAAACATGGCCACGAGGCGAAGACGCAGGTCCTACGAAGCATGGACTTCTACGCCGACCTCTTCCAGCAGTCCGCCAAGATGGACTGGCCCCAGGTGCAAGCGCTCGCCATGACCTTTGAGCCCGTCATGCGGCGGAAGTGGCCCGCCTACCTGGAGGAGATCAATGGTGAGTGTCGTGTCACCAGACCCCCGAGGCAACTCGTCCTGATTGATGTACCACAGGCGTCGCCGCTGGGGCCGGCGTCGCGCTCGCCGACATCATCGCGCTCAACGTGCGGACCGAGATCGCCTTTGGCCTCTTCTCCGACGGCTGCACCGCGCTGGGCTGGCGGAGCGGGGGCGCGAGCTACCTTGCGCAGAACTGGGACTGGATGTCCGCGCAGTGAGCCCCTCCGAACCCCGGGACATCGAGGGCGACCGTGGCGGGGACACCGGACTGACGCGCCATCCCTGCAGGAAGGAGAACCTGATCGTGCTCACCATCCACCAACCGTCCAAGCCCACCATCAAGATGGTCACCGAGGCCGGGCTCATCGGCAAGATCGGGCTCAACGCCGCCGGCGTCGGCGTCTGCCTCAACGCCATCAAAGTCGCGGGCATGGACCCCACGCGCCTGCCCTGCCACCTCGGACTGCGCATGGTGCTCGAGAGCGGCAGCCGGGAGGAAGCCGTGCGCCGGCTGGAGAAGTACGGCATCGCGTCGTCGTGCCACATGCTGGTCGCGGACGCCGAGGGCAGCATCGGGCTGGAGTGGAGCGCTGTGGAGCTGCAGAAGGTGCCGATGAATGGCGCGCAGCAGGTGTTTCACTCGAACCATTACTTGCGCAAGCACGTTGGCGTGGAAGACACCAATTGGTAAGAACCCCCCTCCATCCATCATGCGATCTGCGTCGGAGTGCTATTTTGACCAAGGAGACTCGCAGGCTGGGCGACTCGAGCTTCCGCGTCTCGCGCATCGAGGAGCTGTGCAAGAACCTCGCGGGGTCCCCCACACCCGAGACGCTGTTCGAGGTCTTCAAGGACGAGGCCAACTACCCCGGCGCCATCTGCCGCGCGCAGGAGGGCGCCAGTGGCTCGGCCACGCTGTTCAACATCGTCATGGAGCTGCAGCAGCGGAGCGCAACGGTGACGCTGGGGCGACCGGTCGCGCCGGAGGAGGTGGTGCGCTTGGTGTTCTGATGGGGGGTTGGTACCGCGTCGCGTGTCTATGTGTCTATTGATCTGTCTCAGTCATGTATCCGCGCCCGGCTGCGCAGGCAATCTATGAGCATCGCTGTGTCATGCTCCCTCCAATCCACCCCCCGGGGTCCACATATGCATCGTGCGCCGTAACCTCGTAATCATAACCATGCCCCATCCCATATGCGCCCCTCCCCTGTACCCGCTCCCCTATACCCGCTCCCCATTCACCGCAGTACCCGCATCTCGACCTCCTGCCCCGGTGCTATCCGATCATGGTCCTCCCCACTCTCCACGTCCCCGCTCCCCCTCCGCACCCCCCCCTGCAAGCCCTCCTGCGCCTCCAGCCCTCCCTCCCTCCGATCCAACTCCAGCTCCAGCCCAGCCTCTTCGTCGTCGTCGGCGGCAGTGACATCCTTCCCCGCGCCCGCCTTGCCCACATTCGCGACCAGCGCGATATAGATCGCCGAGCCTAGGATCAGAGTGGACCCCGCGAGGGACATCCAGTCCGGCGTGTGGCCGAAGAAGAACCTGTCAAACGACAGCGCGAACAGCATCTGCGTGTACGTGATGTTCGTCGCGCGCGAGGACTTCTCGTACGCGAGGCCGGCGGCCAGGAGGAATTGCTGCAGCACACAGTTCATCAGCCTTCGTCCCCCCGTCCCTCGATCTCCAAATCATGGAGATCATGTAGGTAGGTGGGGAGGAGTCCACGACGTACCATGATGAACCCACACACCCCCAGAAAGACCAAGTATCCCCACTCCTTTGCCTCCGCCGGGAGAAGGAAGCCGACGTCCGGCAGCGCGAGCAGCATGACGGCGCTGACGAGCGTGCACCACGCGGCGAAGTAGTTGACACTGATGAGCGGGTGCGCGCGCTGGCCGATCCAGCGGATCGTCGTGTACGCCGTCACCGCGCCGCACACGCCGAGGAGGGCCAGGCCGACGGCGGTCAGGCGCTGCGTGGGCGTGACGTTGGAGTAGTTGCTCGCGTCGCCGCGGACAGGGACCGTGGCGTTGCCGCCCATCGCCGCTTCGCTGCCCATCGCTGCTGCCGGTACCGCGGCTTGGGAGAAGACGGCGAGCAGGGTGCTGGGTTTCGCGATTAGCGCGACGCCCACGAGCGAGACGCCGCACGCGATCTGCTCCACACGCCCAAACGGCTCGTGGATCAGGTACGAGCACGCCCAGCACGACAGCCCCGGCGCGAGGAACGTAATCACCGTCGCGTCCGCCAGCGGCAGGTACAGCAGCGAGTAGTACATCCCGAACACCCCGAAGAACCCCCCGAACCCCCTCGCCGCGAGCAGGCCGCGCACCTCGCGCATGCCCCAGGGAAAGTGGGGGGTGGCGGTGTAGGACATGTAGGCCAAGGCGAGGAGGAAGGTGATGCCCATGCGGGCGAAGAGGATCTGGAAGGGGTGCATCCCTTTCCCGCGGTTGCCCTCGAT